>JAANYP010001916.1:148442-256768 GCA_020465985.1 Centrapalus pauciflorus | reverse complement strand
CAGACGTAGCATGCTCAAACTTTGGAGTAGACGTCGGCGATCCACTCACACCTTGAATGCCATTTGGGATTGATCCTTCTGTAGAAGTACATGTACTAATTTGGGTTTCATGTCGATCAGATGCAACAGATTCTTGTATAGGAGTAGAATCAACTCTTTCATTGACGTCATTAGTATCATCAACTCCTGACTTATCTGTGTTCACATTAATATTGATGTGATTACCTTCAACGCATTTACCATCTATTCTTGATTCGTCTGTATCGGCACAAGTAAATGTATCATCTATTTCTACGATATTACAAGAATCATGTTCATTGATTTGTGCAGTCGAAGTGTCACCAACAACAACCGTCGAAGTTTTCTCAATTGTAGTTATATCACCTGCGGTAGGCACCGAAATAGAATATGGACCCCACATCACTTCATCCATAAGCCTCTCCTCATACTCACTAACATTCGATTCTAAGTTAGAAACGTCAATCTCATTAACGGTGTCGACTGGCTGAACACAATCACACGGTACTGATACTCGTGTTGCATTTGAAGTGTGTCCACTGTTCATCACTTCATCATGCTCACCATAGTATTTGGCTACGGTAAACCTTCGTGCACATCTAGGTGGTAAGTTGTATTCGTCAACTTTGATGTCGAGTATGACCCTTCGACCACATAGATTGGTAACGAAATACATATACATCCAGTCGGGATCACCACCGTCCTGATAAAATAAAATACGTTCCCAAGTCACCAAAATGATATAAATGATAATTATAAAATAAACTATGCATGCCAACCTCATTGGTGCTTATAGTAAGCAACTCGTCAACTGTATGACCTACGAGCTTTCTAGCATCAGTGTTGAAAAAAATACAGCTCGTTTCTCCATGATCATCATTCACGTTTAACACCAACTTATACCTATAATAATGCACATACGTAAGTACGGATTACATAAAGTACTATAAGTATATATATATATATATATATATATATATATATATATGTGTGTGTGTGTGTGTCTATTATTCTTCTATAAGATAACTTACGTTTGACGTGGATTATTCACACGTCTATGACATGTCTCACACCAGTATCGGTTGTGTTGCAATAACGCTTTCTTAAAACATCTTGTACATTGTATGTACTTCCAATCGTTGGTCAAGTCTACGTCAAACACATCAACATCAACTGTGAACCTTGTCCCCTGGTGAACGCAATAAAATTTAGCAATACAATTGTTGATGCAATGCATATCGACAATATATATTCTTTTATCTGTTATAAGCACCTTGAGAACACCTCCGCCAGCCAACTGTGAAAACATATCATCCAAACTTGTTATTCTTAAGTCGTTAGCCATCGAATCATTGTCGATTGAATGGCTCGGAGTAAAATAACTGGCTCAATTGGCCTGAAATATCACAAAAGCATAACACTAAGTATGCTAGACAACAGTAAAATCACCAATTATGAGGACATGAATGACGTTATAACATCACCTTTGAGTGTATGATTCGGCATCCATGATCGGAAGGTCTAGAAAAAAATGTGATGCTGATGTAGTTACCAGCTGTGGTTTCCCTATACAAATTAATAATGAAATATTTATAGGAACACAATGAAATGTATTCAAACATGAGTGTGTATGTTTCAACATCCAAGATTATTAACATTTGAATGCATGAACTTTGCAACACGTCACGACGAAAATTATGTTTCTGACAAGATGTTTAGCCAGGATGTCATCTTCTTTGTATTTCAAGGCTAATGCTCCCCATAACGAAATATTCATATGCATATCACTGGATTTGCATACGTCAGTTAGTTTTTCATTTTTGATCAAATAACCAGAAGACACACACACACACACACACACACACACATATATATATATTCAAAGTACGAAAGAGGAGAAGACACATCATATCAACAATGTCGATTTTACGTAGGGCTGAATTAGATGATTGAGCCTTTCCTACAACGTTTTCAAGATTTCCCCATTCTCGTAGAACTCCAATCACATCTATAACATATACATGGAGACACGATTTATTACAATGTTTATCACACTAAAAATTTAAGTAAACAGGATTTATAATCACCTGTCAGATATGTATCATTATAGGTGCGTAGAGAGATCATGTTAAATGGGATAAACTTAAAAACATGACGTTGAAACAGATTTGGCTGGAACGATGACACTTGTACAGATGTGCAGGCAAGGAATTCAACAAAGATATCACGTTTCAAAGGCCTGTATTTTCCCTGATATGTAAGAACCTTGAACTTGTGTATCCTATAAACACAACCTTCGTTGATACAGGCATTGAACTTCGCAACAAATCTTGAAGGAATCATAGCATGAATACAGGAATGCTGGATGTTTACATAAAATTAATTAGATGCATAAACGCAAATTAACACTAAAAGCTAATAGAAAAAATACCTGATGAACTTACCCGTTCATCAACTAATATGAAGTCGAGAGAAAGCATTCGACCTGTATACGGATTGGTGGTGTTCCATACACGCGAAGCCATAACGTTTATCTTCCATTTTTCTATCAAGTTGGGTCTCAAATCATTGATATAACAGTAGCGATCGGTCATTGTTGCGCGACGTCAACTACAATAAATTAAAAATTATCACCAGCTATAAAAAGGTAAATTGAAGCAAATATACGTGTTTTATACGCGTTTCTATCTGGTGTAAGTACACACAAATGGTGTCGATGTTACCTCTAGGCAAATTAGCAAAGACCTCTTTATATACAACATTCTGTGTAAGATTGTTAGCACACAGTCCTCCATTATCGATATAAAACCGAAGACCCGCACGCGATGTAACACGCGACGCAACCACATAAAGTTGCCCATGTGTAAAGATCGGTCGATCAAGATACGCACATACATGATTAAATATTTGACTCTGACTTTTGTTAATTGTCATGGCAAAGCATACCTTCACTGGGAAATGTCTTCGTTTAAATTGAAACGACCATGATGTATCAGTTGGAGTCATATCAATCCTTCCAATAAATGCTTTTTCACCTATGTGACTACCAGTGATTATCACAGCCTCAAGAACTAAACGACTAACCTGAGTTATTACTAAACGTGTCCCGTTACACAGACCTCTTTGAAGATTAATATTACGTAACAATATGACCGGGGCACCGACCTTCAACTCAAGTCTATGATTTGGGACACTGGAGAAACGCAACGTATTAAAAAATTCAGGTGGATACATGATCTGCATTTCCTCCAAGTTATCTGTAGTTGGACATATGTCATCGGCGCTAAACAATACGTGTGTATCACCTAACATAGAAGCAAGTTCATGTGAATTGATCTTATCAACCTCATCGTTTGTTGGACACAGAATGCATCGTTCCTTGAGGTAGTCAATGTCATCCATATTACTCAAAATATCTGGGTACGTATAGGATACAATAGCCGCAAGGGGGTTCTCTTGTACAGATATCAAAAGTTCATCAGGTTTTGTAATCCATGTGGCCTCGTCTTCATTGTCAAGTGCAATTGCAGGAAGCTTACCATCTCCCATGTCCAATAGCCACTTATTAAAACGCATACTCTCGTTCAAGTCCTCAACATCAATAGATGGATCACGAAGTCGCATGTTCGTTGACAAAACAAACACTCTACATTCATTCCATAATGCCCTTGACTTGTTTATTGTAGAAGAAACCACCTCACTCCTTCGGGCATTTGGAATCACCGGTAGTATTTGTCTGAAGTCGCCTCCAAGCACAACAACCTTTCCACCAAACACACGGTATTCTGCACCAGGCATACTCTGCCTACAAATATCTCTTAATGTACAATCAACAGCTTCAAAAGCATGTCGATGTTGTAAAGGTGCCTCGTCCCAAATTATTAGATCTGTCTCTCTGATCAAATCTGCAAGATCTGAAGTGACGTCAATTCCGCAACACGATTCGTGGTCAATTTCGATAGGGATACGAAACCTCGAATGTGATGTTCGACCACCAGGTAATAACAACGATGCAATACCCAACGAAGCAACGGACAATACAATTCTACCAAGAGAACGTATGCAAGCAATTATCGTTTTCCATAGGTAAGTTTTTCCCGTACCTCCACTTCCGTATACAAAAAAAAGGCCACCATTTTTTGCATTCATAGCTCGCATGATATTATCATACACCTCCCTTTGTTGTGGGTTTAACCCCCCGTGCAAATTGGTAAATCGAGACCTTTCTTCGTGACAATCGTACGTTCTTTCATCGCCAATTAATCGGTTCATCCTAGTATTCATCAAGTCATAATCAATCTGAGGTAAGCCTGGAAAATCAGCCAATGATTTGCCGTTACTGTTTAAAATTTTCTCTAATTATATTAGCGTGTAATTTTCAATCTCTTTATCCGTAAACATTATATCGTCATTTTGTAACAACCGACGTTGGTTGTAAACAACATCTTCCGACAGATAAGCAAGACTCTCGTTAAATAAACGTGCATGGTCGGCAACTGTACAAAACAAAAGTATGGTTACAAACAACTCTCGCAACTGGTTGCCTAGTTTCCATTAAGACGCTTCTTTTATTGATTCAATCCATTCAACATCATCGCCTAACAAACCTAATGCCTTGCATGCAGAACTGTATGTTGGATATTCGACACCATTAACTGTACGTATGTCCCGAAAGCTCATAGCACCTCGTACAACATTAAGTAACAACCGAAGATAGTATTTCTCTCCCACTGACGGAGGCACATAATAAATTCGACCAATCGTCATCCCCGATTTACGGGGTTTCCATGCCTTTTCATTTTCATGCCACGTAAACATGGTAGGAAACTCAGCATATGTAAGACACCGCCCTTCTGGATAATTTCGATTTGCTGTCATCCACTCTATGAACTTAGTCATCGCAGATGTAATACTATCAGCAACAGTTGTCAGGTCTGCATTATCTTCAAAATATACTCTATTACAGCCTTCTTCGTGAAAAGAAAGCCTTTCCACAGCGACTGAACGATAATGCATTCCCAATCCAAGTAGTTTCCAACATGCTTCCGAAGCAGAAATGTAACGACAACTGAGGTATTGTTCAATTTCGTTCTCATGTTCTAATGTTGAACGGAAAGGTGTTCTGTTGTTTCGGCCTTCTATGACAACAGTTGCACGATCATGGCCTTTGTTAAGATAGTTAAAGAGATATTTCACCAGAGTACCTTGGTTGCACCATTCAACATTTATATGACACCCGTATTTGACAACCAAATCGACATTATGAGGAACAACCCAACGATTATCAAGCATTATATCTCATCTTCCAACACGTGCATTTCTTCCATTGTTTGGCCGCTTATAACGGGGCCACCCATCACGCTTAATGATTGTGTCCTCACAAAACTCTTTTGGGTAACCTTTATCACATCGATTGTTTTTCATACAAGAGTTTGAAGGATTAAGGATTCCGCATGGTCCATGCATCATATGACCACGAACAGCTTCAAATGCAACCGGGTCATCCGCTTCAGACGGTAACTCTGCAGAGATGACGTGATCGATGACATCGGGTGAAGAAATCTTGTCATGTTCATGTAAAAACCGGATAGCGTGACAATGAGGCAATCCACGTTTTTGAAACTCTATCGTATAAATAACTGTTTACAGATGAAAAACAAAATGCATGTCAGAAGGAATGTCATGTGAGTAATAAATAAAAAAATGTACATCACAAAACACGAACCATCTTTCACTCTGCCAAAATGATGACCTTTTTTTATGTCCTCCATAAGCTCATCAAGCTTAATCTTAAAAACGCGTGCTATGATGTCTGGTCTATCATGCGCAGGTTGACCGGGTATGTTGTTTTCAACGTAACGTAGAATCTCAGGCCATCGTGGGTTGCACGTCATCGTTAGAAAAAGATCTGGAGGTCCAGCCCAACGACATATAGCCATTGCATCTTGATATTGCTGTATCATATGTCTGGGCCCACCTGTAAACGACGATGGTAGTATCGTTCTTCGACCGATAGCTTCACCGTTTGTCTCCCCGTTGGCCACGTGATCATGTAGTCCATGGTATAATTTTCATCGAATCGTGTGTTGATTTCTTTTGTACCACTCTAAATCATGATCAAGCACGGCTGCGTAAGCATCAACCACGTATGTATGAAACAATCGACCAGCTCTATGCAATCTACCCATTTCATTGATCCTGTATTGCAACCGGAAGCAATAATATTCTCTAAGGCTTAAGTTCTTTCTCCTAGTTGACTGCGGCACATTTAGAGGTATGTTAAAATAAAACCCATCCTCTCCAAATGGGAAAAGCAACGGATATTGCAAGGCCATAAATTGTGGATGCAACTCAGATATTCGCTTCACATGATAAGTACCTCGTTCTTCAATAAGTACATCACGAGACTCTGCGGGATTTCCATCTCCTGGAACCAATGCAGCAACCTCAGAAGCAGTTGGTAAGTTATATTGTCGTCCATCTTTATGTCGGGTACCGAGCAGACGAAGAGTGACTGGGTGCATTGATGAATCAGAAAACCTTTCTCTTATCATCCTGTAAACTTTAACCAACGTATGGTTTTCATTAAGCATCGATATCAAATCCTGAACCAATAATCTAAGAATGTTGCCTTCAACGCCTGAAGAGGTTTGATTCAGCGCATAGAACCGGTTGTCTATTTCGTGCTCAGTGTCATAAATGTACAACTGTGCAAACCTAGGACGACCATCCGGATGTGTCGGTAATAAACTCCCAATCCGATGGTGATTATGTCCGTTCAACTCAAACCCGTATGGTCCACTGCCATCATTTATATCATTGTTTATGGCTCTTCCAGTAGACGTGAAATAAAACATTGCATTCAAAAGCTTTATATTCTTTCTAAAGACTTTTGAACGTTCCCCACCGTTATAATCCATCAACTCTTGTAACAATGGAGGAACCTCCGTAAGAAATGGCAGCTGCACCTTTCCTTCGCTGCAACACCTCGAAAACTTTGGATTCGATTCGGAAGAACGTTTCACTGTTCGCTCACCAAACCAAAATCTTGCTTCACAATACACGCATGTCTTTATGGCATCCCCACAGTCAGAGTACACTAACATCCGACCTGAGATGGAAACAGAAACATGTACATAACATGATAAAATTATAAAACCATGTTTGACGATAGAAATGGAAAACATATGAAATTAACGATCTTACGATGTTGGCGTGCATTTCGATATGCATTTGAATGTGAAATGTTCTCTATTTGGTCCACAACACATCTGTCATGGGCTGGAGGATAAGTGTTCACCGAATTAACATGAATAATAGTCGAGCTACTTGGATTTGAAGGGAGTTGTATGGCCACTGATCCGGTAACAGTAGCTGGATTTTCATCCACATCCATGGTGGTTGTTGATGAATACATTTGGTGTGCTACTGGAAGAGATGTTGTTGATGCATGACCATCGTTCGAACTCATCCCTGTAACTTACATGTTAATTACGTGTGACACGTAGTATATGTATACACATACAGTAATAAAGGAAGATACACTCACGCGTTGAAATACCTTGATAATTGGTGATGCTTGAGAGATTTGTGACACATCCAGAACTTCCACCCACACGTGCTATCACATTACGATCATTTGATGGAGTATTTGATCGAGCTCTACGTGTACTTGGACGTGGTAATGGGGACACTGTACCGGGACAACTCACACTAACAACATTTGAATGTTGTGCGACCACACGTGATCGACCTCTTCTCACTTGGGTACTTTGAGAGGAGCGACACACATTGGTGATATCATTCAAAACTGTTCAGGTAATAGGAACCGGATCTCCATTGATATCCATGCTGGTTCTTGAAGAATATAAGACGCGTGGTATCGGCAGAGTTGTTGTCGATGATCGTGGTCGACCTCTTCTCACTTGGCTACTTTGAGACGGGCCACTAACATTGGTGATATCATTCAAAGCTCCAACATTTAATGCTGTGTTAGACGAAGCTTCGTTGAATGTTGAATGATGTGGTTCTATACCCACTGTCTGGGTAACAGAATCCAGAATTCCATTCATACCCATCATGGTTCTTGAAGAATTTATGACACGTGGTATCGAAGGAGTTGTTGTAGAGGATCGTGGTCGACCTCTTCTCACTTGGCTACTTTGAGACGGACCACGAACATTGGTGATATCATTTAAAGGTCCAACATTTGATGTTGTGTTGGACGAAACTTCGTTGGATCGAGAAGCATTGGTTATATTAAGTTGAGATGCACAATTTGAAGGGCCATCCAAATTCCCCATCGTACTTGTACTTGGATTACGGTTTTCATTCCGTATATGTCTCATATTTGTTAACTACAAAAGTGATTTCCTACCGGTAAATTTTATCAGACAAAGTATATCACTAACAATTCAAGAACACCATGAAACTTAATAATAGCAAAGACATATATCAAATGAACATAAAAAACTTGGACATATAATACTCAAGAATTCGATTTACATAAACTGTGCATTTTTTTTCCAATCCAAAAAAATTTAAACATGAAAACATAATATCATGTTTTAGTTTCACTTTAAATCTGTTTGTTTAAGTTATTTACAAATTTGGTTATTTTCGATTTTTTCAAATAAATTATGTTTGAAAATCTAGAAATATTGTTAGCATCAGTTTACTTTCTATACATTCGGATATAAATAATATTATTAATAGACATATGTTTTGTATTTTTAAAACATCATATAGTTTTAACACAACACGAAACATAGAATATATTTTTGCGTGCATTTAATTATGATAAATATTATGAAATAAAATTACAATTTTTTAATAATAATATTAACTAAAATTTTTAGTACTTGATGTTTTAAATCGATTTTATTTTTTTGAGCAAAATCAAATCGTTTTTTTATTAATTATAACATTAACTCAATTCTTTACTACATAAAATAAAATATGACGATTTAAAACATATTTGATATATTTTAAATTTTTGTTGCATGTATAGTTTGCAATAATTTATGTTGGAAGAGTTTAAGATAACGTTGATAATATCGTTTACTTTCTGTATATTATGATATAAATTGTATTATTAACATACATATATTTTGCATTATTCATGATAGATTTTGATAAATATTATGAAATAAACTTACAATTTTTTAATAATATTATGAACTCAAATTTTTAGTACTTTATATTCTAAATCGATTTTAATTTTTTTTGAGCAAAAATCAAATTGATTTTTATTAATGATATCATTAACTCAATTCTTTATTACATTAATAAACATTACAATTTATAAATATTGTTTAATATATTTTGATTTTGTTTTTGCATGTATAGTTTGTAATAATTTATGTTTGAAAAGTTCAAGATAAGTTGTTAATATCGTTTTAGTTTATGTATATTCTGTACTAAATTGTATTATTAACATACACATGTTTTGTATTATTAAAACATCGTATAATTTTGATACAACACAAACATAGATTATATTTCTGTATGTATTTAATTTTGATAAATATTATGAAATAAACTTACAATTTTTTAATAATATTATTAACTCAAAATTTTAGTACTTGATGTTTTAAATCGATTTTAATCTTTTTGAGCAAAATCAAATCGACTTTTATTATTGATATCATTGACTCAATTCTTTATTACATAAAATAAAGGGTTAAAGTCATACAAATGTATGTTACTTTACTGAAATTACTCAAATGACCAATCTAGTTATTTTTTTATCTCATTGGTACTTGTACTTCAAATTTTTTGTTGAGATGGTACTTTTGATTACCGGTTCTACATGTAATGATCTTATATTTATGTTTTTAGAAGTATGAAAAGGATCTATATGCTTATGTGTATTTTCTAAATTATTTATACATATCAAAATCCACGTAAAGCCACGTTGTACTCCTGAATAAATTGTCGATAAGGTGCGTGTAACCAGTAACTATATTAATATGGTAAATCCACGTAATCATCATTTCATTAAAATCCTGCTACGTTGTCTTTTGAATCAGCAAAAACTGTCATATCAACATTATTACTGATTACACGTACCATATCGACAAGTTATTTTGGAGTACAACTACCATCTGGTCAAAAAAATAAGTTAATTAGTCATTTAGGTAAATTGAGAAAAGTATGTTGCATTTGTACGACTTTAACCCTAAAATAAAATATGATGATAAATATCATATATATATATATATATATATATATATATATATATATATATATATATATATATATATATATATATATATATATATACACACACACACATACATATTTTATATTTTAATTTTTTTTTTTGCATGTATAGTTTGTAATAATTTATGTTGGAAAGGTTTATGATAACGTTGTTACGATCTTGTTACTTTCTGTATATTTCCTGATATAAATTGTATTATGAACATACATATATTTTGCATTATTCATGATAGAATTGCATATTTAATGAGCGCATATTCTGGTTGACTAAAGTAACATTGACAAATTAAGGAATGTAATTGTAAGTGCAATATTAAAGGATAACTATTAAAATAGTAATTAAAAGTTGTAAGTTTACACAAACCTCAAAGTCCAGCAGAAAACCTTTTAATCGTACGTTTCAAAGACTTTCAACAACCTGAAATAAAAATATTAGCGGTCAAATAAATATATAGCAATTTAAAAGATGATTTATATTTAGCACAATATGCAAACATTATGAAGCATTATAACTCAACAAATATATCATGAAGAACAGAAAGTTGATTGATTGAGTATAAAAATAAATCAAGTTCTAAATTTGGAACATAAATTATATATTAAAAATACATATAGCATTGGGCAACAATACCAGAAATGTAATGTGATTTAAATGCATTATTTCGAGTTAAAGGCTCTGGACCAAAAAACATGCAATCAATTCAAGTTGAACCCGTAAGTTCAATTAATAAAGATGAATCTTTATATATCATTGGGCAACAACATCAGAAATGTCATGTGAGTAAATACCGGACAATAGCTAAAAAGAAACCGGGTTGAACGGATCCAAAAGTCACCCAAAGTGTATTCTTAATAACAATTTTCGTCCCTTTCTTTTCATGAATTTTGATTTTCGTTTTTAAATTTAAATGTTAAACCTTAATTTCATAAATGATGATTTAATTAATTTATTGTTACTTATTATCATTATTAAGATGTATTTATTATTATTAAAGTTATACTTTTACATAAATAATTAATTTAATTTACGTTTCTATTATTTATTTAATTTATTTATTACAAATTTATTTATATTAGATTTTATTATTATAATATTTATATGTTTGTTGTATTTCGTGTGTTTTCATCTATTTATTTCATTGCGTTAATATTTTTTATTTCATTATACATTTTTTAAGAAAAATATATAAATTTAGGATTTAATTCGTTTGGATATAGATATTTGTTACATTATTATTTCGGTTTAAATTTAACATTCTAATTGTTTTGATTTAAATATTTTGTTACATTAAAGCATTTAAGTCAAAAAAAAATGTTGGGATTATTGTAAATTATAATTAAACCAAAACATATTAATATTACAAAATATTTGTATCATAACGAATAAAATGAACTGTTTATATATTTTACTTGAAGTTTATAGCCAACTTAAAATGTATTAACCTACCAAAAAATTTAAAATCGAAATAAAGCAATTGCTAAGTTGATATTTTTTATTGAAAATTATGATTAATTCAAATCGTATTAATGTAACAATATAATCATATTAAAAATAATAAATAAAACATAAGATAAATAAAAACTTATTCGTACCATATTAGTATAATAAATTATTTAAATTTTTTATAGTTTAATACGTTTTAAGTAGGTTATAACTTTCATGTAAAATATACAAACATAACAGTTCATATGTTATAATTTAGAATTTTTTTATCATATTAATTATAATAATTTTGTTTTGTTTTTATGAATTAATTAGTTATAATATATAATTAATTACATATAATATTTTAAACCAATATTTTTCAGATGTTTCATATTACGAAACAAACAATCTTAAGATCACCTCTTAATTTCAGATGTGGTTTTCAGACTTCAGACATTTAACATCTTAAAAAACAAATAGCACATTTGTCTTTTGGTTGTCAACCTGTTCGACCCGTTTGCAATAATACATTACTATATTTCTCAATTTTATTGTTATTAGTTTGCATATTTGGGCACCCCGAAACTAATTAATAAAATGTTATCAAACATAATTTTATAATAACAATTTATTCAAACTAATTAATAAAATGTTATTCAAACCATGTTACTTTTAATGTTATTTTTTTTATATAATTTATATTAATTATTAATTACATTACTAATATACATGGATAATACCCATAATATTACAAAACTAATTTATTACATGTACAGGTATCCATACCCGTTTATTTTTCCACTCTACAAACAAATACACATACGAAGCAAACCCTAGCCCCCATTTCATCCTCTCCGCGTCGCTCACCTTCGTAACTTCGTTTTCGTTTTCTCGCACACCCTAGCCCTTCATCAACGTTCGTTTTCCTTTCTCTTCTGTGATGCAAGCCGGTGAAGACATCAACCGAGAGTGACCGTTCAATCCCTTCCTCGAACGAACACCAACTTTCACGGATGCAATCCTTTATTTCGAACCGAAACTCCGACTTCAGGTACAATCTTTTTCTACATCTGTTTTTAGATTTGGATTCGTTTTCATTTACCGTATGTGGTTTATGGTTCCAGATATGTGTTTGTGCTACAATATTGTTCTAGGTATGAGCTCGGGCCTAACAATACGGTCAAACACGTAAAGAAGATCGAATAGGTAGGAATATCAATTTCAGTCACCGTGGATCTGAAGAAAAACTGCCATGGATCAACGATGGTAAGCAGCTTGTCATCTTGATTTTTTTTATTTTGGGGTTTGGTTTCTTGAATTTTTGTATTTTAGGCACATGCTATTTGGTTTCTGGTTTGTTTGAATTTTTTATGTTTGATACCGTTTTTTAAGAGTTTAAGTGTGTTTGTAGTGGGTTTTGTGGATTTGATTTGGGTTTCCATGTGTTAAAGACCTGGAATGATCTGTGTTTTATGGAATTGATTATGTCATCTTCTTAGTCTTTTATTTCAACCAAGTTGGGATGAGACACCGATGAAACCCATTAGGTATTAGTGAAACCAAACATGGTAAGTTGGGACAATATTAGATACCCGTGCGTTGGTAAGGACTAAGTTCATATTATAAACCTCTAGGAACTGAGGCTCTGTTCTTGATTTCATAACTCATGGGTAGGGAACTAAGAAAATGATAAGTGATTTGCATGTCGTGTTAATCAACCAATATAAGGCATGTGATGGGGTACCAAGAATATTATATATGGTAGGTATTGAGAAAAAGAAATTACCTACAAAGGATGTATGGATATATTTTTTTTCCATCGATTACTATCAATCGATAACACTAAGTCTGGCTTCTATGCAAATCTGGAGTAGTCTAGAATTATGCTTGGAATTTGAATCGTAGTGCGTAAAATGTAAAGCCAAAACTACATAGTGCAACTCTAGTGATGCTGGTATCCAAGAGGATGATGTGATGATCATGGATAGAGTAGACTCTAGAGGTGTTTGTATCTAAAACAGGGTAGTGTATTTGGGACAATATTAAAAGGCTTAAAGGCCCCTACAGATTGATGAGAATCATAGTCATAGGATACAAACATGGTGAGTTGAGTAGTTGTGGTTCATGAGAATCCATTTGAAGTTGGCACTTTTCCCATCCTTGTTCCATAAGAAACTCTGCCAATTTCTCTGTCTATTGTGTGCCAAGATAGTAGAAACATGCACGAATCACACGTAGGAGACTGCTAAAGTGGCTTCAAGCAGGGATTTATAGAATCTTTGATTGGATGGAAGGCAGTGAGATTAGGAGATTAGTAGGAGAAGTAGTCAGAAGAGTTTGATGGTTTCAAATATATCTTATGCATTTGCTTAGATAGAAGAGAATTAAAGGATGCTATTCATGTTCATGAACTTGATTGTTTCATCTCTCTCTCTTTTTTTTTTAATTCCTTTTTTCACTAATACCTAATGGGTTTCATCGGTGTCTCATCCCAACTTGGTTGAAATAAAAGACTAAGAAGATGACATCCTGGCTAAACATCTTGTCAGAAACATAAGATTTATATTGGTTATCAAATAATATATTTTTTTTAAAACACTATATTATAAATAATTATATTTCTATTTAACTTTCTACAGAAATACAA
Source organism: Centrapalus pauciflorus (assembly GCA_020465985.1). Taxonomy (NCBI): domain Eukaryota; kingdom Viridiplantae; phylum Streptophyta; class Magnoliopsida; order Asterales; family Asteraceae; genus Centrapalus; species Centrapalus pauciflorus. The sequence continues at coordinate 242,453 of JAANYP010001916.1, read as the reverse complement.
AAAAATTATTTATATGCTTGCATAATATACAAATATGTATTAAATCGTGGGCATCAAAAGTAATAACTGACATTTGTATTATAAGTTGGAAATCTTCATTAAACTTAGATTCTCGTTGATAAAAGTAACTTTTATAATGTAAGAACGTTACTACTTTCATGATCATTAATAAACCAAATTAATATATAGAAATGGTGTTTTCTTGTAAATCATTGCAATAAAATGACTATAAATAAGCTCATTTTCGTAATTATATACGTATTTAAATGGAGAATGTGTTGTCTTGAAAGAAAGAATCAACTAATTGACAGATTCTATGCAATGATGAACTGATTAAAATGAACAATGCAAGACCAGATAAGATAGACGCAGTTATTGGAGTGGGTACCAGTTACCTGCTTTTGTTTATCTGGAAAAATGAAATGTGAGAGTGTAGGCAGAGCAGAGGCAATCGAGTGCAATCCAGAAATCCTAAAATAACATTTTGGTGAAACACTGAAAGTGAATGGATTTGTCAGCTTTTTATAAGCAAAAATATATACTTCTTTTTTGTTTGTTATATTCATTGTTGTCACCTTTATTGCCTATATTTTTTTAATTTAGCATGTATTCTTAATATGTTATCCTTTTATTATGTAAAATTTGTTAATCACGGATATTACGTAACAATATTGAATTGATGTTAGTATCTATATATATCATCTAAGTTCAAATAACATACTGCAAAACATATTGTAAATTCCGGACCATGCTACATATATTTCCTTTAATACACATATGTATATATATACTCTATATGTATAGTGTATATTTGTGTGTATAAATGTGATGTATGTGCAACGTGATATTCATACACACACACACACACACACACACACACACACACACACACACACACACATATATATATATATATATATATATATATATAGTGAAATTCAGCTACCACATCTGGCCCAAAATAGCCGGTTTTCAGGGAAAAAGACTTCGCAAATTTTATGTCATTGAAACACAAATTGAAAGTTAAGTACTTAAACCATTCAAAAAAAGTTTGAGAAATCGTGGAACATGTGTGAAACTTGGTTACTATTTACTGACGTTTACCTATTTAGATAACTTGATTATTCTTATGATTATATGATTAGTTATGCGTCATAAGGGGTAATTTGATTTCAATCATAAATATTGTGGCATTATGCATTGTATTATTATTTTGTTGTTGTTTATGTTGTGTAATTTTATGCTATCATAAAACATTTATTGTAGTATTTAAGTACATTTCTTAAAACATATAATTACATTATCTATTTTTTTCTTGTGATGTGAGTTAGCTTTTAAGTTTACATGTTTGTCTTTTTAAGAAATAATGTCATTTTATGTTTGATAGAAAATGTAGTTAAATTATAAGCCTTTCTAATATTTACTTATTTTGTAGATTGTTGTTAGGGCAAAATGCGCTGTTTAAATGATGCACTCGGTCGCTCAAGACACGGGTCTAAAGGTATATTCTTTTAATAATGATTTTATTTCGTGTTTTTTATTATTCATTATATAAGTTTCATTCTTCGTTTTTTAAATACGTTGTCAAAATCACTATTTAAGTGATACAATTTGTTGTGGTTGCTTAAGTCATGGATCCAAAGGTATCATTATTTCTTGAATGAGAGTTATTAATATACGTGTTTAAGAAAATAGTTGAAACCAAAAAAATACAAAATGACATAAAAAGACAAATATACGAATAGAAAGGGCAAAATAATACATATAATTACTTAGTGTGTCTATATAATTCCATGTTTTAAAGTCCATATTCCAAGAGTATAGTTCAATTGACTAATTGAACATCAGGTTAGTTTATTAGAGGTTTATCATAATTTATAAACTTGAATGAATATAATGAAACACAGGAAATCTTACATGTATCTTAGGTAGAGTTGGGATATGATAATTTATTTTATAATTTGTTAAGTGTTAACTATTGTAAGTTCACAGCACACATGTTAAAAGTTTGTGAATCAATAATAGGTACCAACCTGCTTAATTCATGTAGGAATGACGTGTAAATACCTTATAATCATGTCAATTCAATAAGGATACAAGATTGAACAAAAACTTATAAATAAACCTAATAGAAACTACTCCTTGGAGCAATAGTTTATCAAAACTCTTAAATTAAATTTCTATAATGATGTTAAAGTTAAATATATTATCACACATCACGGAACAATTACCTTACAGTGGTGACAATGGAGTCGAGCTTGATTGCTGATTTTAATTGATCATCTGTAACACCCACATTTCTCACACAAATGCCACGTCATTAATTAATCATAAGTGGCAATATCGCAAACATCTCAAGTACACATGTCACAGGATTAGCGGAAAATCACTATTAATAAAAACTTTAACACGAAGGTCACGTACATCATCTCATAAACTAACACTGGCATACATACACAACTGATTACTGTTAACATACATACGAAGATCAGATACAACAGTTCCAAGATTATTATCAACAAAACAGTCGACGCACGCAACTCTAACTGCCCCGATCCCTACTTCGGCTGCTGCGGCTGCGAACCCACGGTATGACTGCCTGAGACACACACAGGACTCGAAAACGTAAGCTGGACAGCTCGTGAGTACGCGAGGGTTAGACTCTGCAGGTAAACACATATAACATACACAGCACATATATCTCAACACACATATGCAACTCTATGCATAACACATATCTCTGCTCGAAAGGGGACCACGTTCCCCGGCTAACAGGCCGCACACAGCAGCGGTTAGCCACTCAATAGGCACAGGAGCGACCTGGCAATATCTCTGCCGTATATATACAGCCTCGTATCTCGTGACTGGTTAGGGACAGTCAGCCTGCGCGATCACATATCGCGGATACCTGCAATTCAAACACATATAGCACGTATAGGGTAGAGAAACTCATACCTGCGCTGTATCTCTGTCTCATATACACATATCACACCACATAACTGACTCGTAAAAGACTACGCGCGATTTGTAAAAGAACTCGAGTACTCACCAAATACCCAAAGCAATCGAAACCCGGACTCTATCGCTGCTCAGAACGCGGACGGCTCGAACCTGTAAATATCACGAATCTCAACAGATCAATACAAACCTGACTGAATAATGACCGAAACCCAAACACAATTATCACCACCAAATATGACCCACGGCACCACCCCGAACAAGCAAACAACGCCCAAGAACCCCCCACCAGCAGCCGCCGCATCGCGGCCGGGCTCCAGCCAACTCGGTCGCGCCGCCATCGCGGTCGCGCCGAGGCCATCGCGGCCGCGCTCACTTGAATTGCAGGTTATGCAGATCGCAAAAATGGCGGATTCCAGGGGACTTAAACCCCCAACTCGATTCCAGCAGCTAAATAACTCATAAACCCACACATACTCGAGCATACAACTTCAGAAACTAAATTCTTACAAATTCAATGCATACACACACGAATTTAGCAAGCCCAACCCATAAATCTTACCTCTTGGCTTTGTCACAAACACAAAGGAGAAGAAGAAGCCTAAATCTAGCAATCAACTTTGAGATCCTTTGCAAACTCCAGAATCTTGCACACACACTCTCTAATATCTCTGATTTTGAAAAGGGAAAAGAAGAAACGCAAGTCAAAGAATGCACATATATATCCTTTCTTTAATTAGAAACCCCGGACCCGATTAATTCGAACCCGATATCACTTTTTCGTAATTAATATCATTCGGACCCAATTAAATCCACGATCTCAATGATTATAATAATCCACTAATTGTTAGCTCGGAGACACGTATCACTCGGTCTTGACACGTTAAATCCACGAAACGGAATTTAATTGGACCAACGCAATAATATTAAAATAAAGAGCCAGTAAATTAAATCCACGTACCAGGCTCAAATTGGGGATGTTACAAATCCTCTCCTCTTAAAAAGATTCCGTCCCGGAATCTAGCTCGGACTCGGGAATAGCTGCGGATATCGGCTCCTCATCTCGGCCTCAGGCTCCCAGGTGGCACTAGTACCCTTGTGATGCCTCCATTGGACGAGTACTAGCGCGATCTCTTTATTCCGCAATCTCTTCACCTTTCGATCAGTAATAGCCTCGGGCTGCTCGACATATCTCAGATGAGAATCCACGGTGATCTCGGATAACGGCACAAACTGATCATCTTTGGCTAAACACTTCCTCAAATGACTCACATGGAACGTATCGTGGACTCCGGCCAACTCGGGAGGCAGTCTCAATCTATAAGCCTGATCTCGGACTCTGGCGATGATCTCAAACGGACCGATGTACCGCGGACTCAGCTTACCTCGATGCCTGAATCTGATAACTCCCTTCCACGGCGACACTTTCAACATCACGCGATCTCCAACACTGAACTCGAGCTCATTCAGACGACGATCGGCATAACTCTTTTGCCGGCTCTGCGCCACTCTCATATGCTCTCGGATGACCGCCACTTTGTCGCTCGTCTCCTGTAACAACTCGGGCCCACTGATAGGTCGCTCGCCGACCTCGCCCCAACACACCGGGGTTAGGCACTTACGCCCATACAGTGCCTCGAATGGAGCCATCTTGATGGAGGAATGATAGCTGTTGTTGTACGCAAACTCGACTAACGGCAAGTGAACGTCCCAACTACCACTGAAATCAATCGCACAAGCTCTGAGCATATCCTCGAGAGTCTGATTCGTCCGCTCTGTCTGCCCGTCTGTCTGAGGTCTTACGCGGTACTCAACTGAACTCTCGTCCCCAACTCGCGCTGAAAGCTCTGCCAGAACCTCGAAGTAAACCGCGCATCTCTATCGGACGTAATCGACATCGGAACGCCGTGCCTCGACACTATCTCACTGATGTATAACCGAGCCAACTGATCCATAGTGATGGTACCCCGAACCGCTAGAAAGTGAGCACTCTTCGTCAAGCGATCCACTATCACCCAGATCATATCATTACCTCGAACGGTGCGCGGAAGCCTGACGATGAAATCCATCGTGATATGATACCACTTCCACTCAGGGATTTCTAAAGGCTGCAAATGCCCGTGAGGCTTCTGATGCTCGACCTTGACTCGCAGACAAGTCATACACTCCTCGACGTATCGGCCCACATCTCTCTTCATCCCTGGCCACCAATAGAACTCGCGCAAATCTCTGTACATTTTGGTGCTCCCGGGGTGGATAGACAATCTCGAACGGTGCGACTCATCTAAAATCAGCTGCCGCAGATTACCGACTCTCGGAACCCAAACACGATCACGAAATGCCCACAAACCTCTGCTATCTCTGCTCAATGCCTCTAGCTGTCTCGCAAGCCGCTCTCTTTTCACATTCTCCGCCCGCAAACCCTCTAACTGAGCATGCCTCAGACTCTCCACAAGAGTCGAGGTAACCTCGAGCCTCGCTGCTCGGGAAACTACCGTTTGGCCACACGCCTTACGGCTCAACGCATCGGCCACCACATTGGCCCTACCAGGATGGTACTGAATCTCGCAGTCATAATCTTTCAGTAACTCAAGGCTGCGCCGCTGTCTCATATTTAGCTCTTTCTGACTGAACAGATACTGAAGACTCTTATGATCGGTATACGCTACGAATCGCGAACCGTACAGATAATGACGCCATATCTTCAGAGCGAACACTATCGCGTCCAACTCAAGGTCGTGCACGGTATGATTTTCCTCGTAGGTCTTCAGCTGTCGCGACGCATACACAATCACCTTGCCTCGCTGCATCAGAACACAACCCAACCCGGTACCTGACGCATCACAGTAGACCACAAAATCCTCTGTACCCTCGGGCAATGCTAACACTGGTGCCTGACATAACCGGGATTTCAATTCTCTGAAAGCCGACTCCTGCTCATCAGACCACACGAAAGGAACGGATTGCCGTGTCAATCTCGTCAACGGCCTGGCAATCCTCGAGAAGTCCTGAATGAAGCGGCGGTAATACCCGGCTAGGCCCAAAAAGCTACGAATCTCAGGCACGGTCCTCGGCGGCTCCCAACTCATCACGGCCTCTATCTTCGCCGGATCCACTGAAATACCCTCGGCGCTCACAACATGCCCCAAAAATTGGACCTCGCGCAACCAGAACTCACACTTGGAGAACTTCGCATAAAGTCGCTCCTTTCGCAGCACAGACAAAACCTCTCGCAAGTGCTGCTCGTGGTCCTCGGCACTCCTCGAATAGATCAGGATGTCGTCGATGAACACAATCACGAACCGATCCAACATAGATCTACACACCCTGTTCATCAAATCCATGAATGCCGCGGGTGCGTTAGTCAGTCCGAAAGGCATGACTAGGAACTCGTAATGGCCGTATCTCGTCCGAAACGCAGTCTTCGGCACATCCTCATCTCTAACTCTCAGCTGATGATAACCCGATCTCAGATCTATCTTCGAAAAGAAGCTCGAACCCTGTAGCTGATCAAACAGATCGTCGATACGTGGAAGCGGATAACGGTTCTTCACCGTCACTTTATTCAACTCTCGATAGTCGATACACATCCGCATGGAACCGTCCTTCTTCTTCACAAATAGCACGGGAGCTCCCCACGGGGACGAACTCGGACGGATGAATCCACGATCAAGCAACTCCTGAAGCTGCGACATCGTCTCTCTCATCTCAGTAGGTGCCAGCCTATAAGGCGTCTTCGCAATAGGCACCGCTCCAGGGATAAGGTCGATACGAAACTCGACCTGACGATCTGGCGGTAACCCAGGCAACTCCTCTGGGAATACCTCAGGGAACTCTCGAACTACAGGTATATCCGCTAGGGTCTTCTTCTCTAATCTGGCGTCAACAACATAAGCCAGAAAGGTCTCACATCCCTTCGTGACATATCTCTGAGCTCGGGCCATAGAAACAATACCAATCTCACCTCGGCGCCTCTCGCCATACACTGTCACTGTCTCACTGTCTGAAATAGGTATCCGGATCATCTTTTTCGCACACAGAATATCGGCCCGCCTGGCTGTCATCCAATCCATGCCCACTATCACATCGAAGCTGCTGATCTCTATCGGCAGTAGATCGATCGAGAACCGGTGAGCATCTATCTCAAGGACACAATCTCTGTATACCCGACTCACAAGCGCTGTACTACCGTCTACCCTCTCAACAACTAACGGCACAGATAAAACAGTAGGAGGCACAGAAAAATATGCACAGAACACAACAGACACATACGAGCGATCTGCTCCAGAATCAAACAAAATACGAGCACTAAGCCCGTTCAGAATGTACGTACCAGATACCACATCGGTAGACTCGCGAGCCTCCTCTGCCGTAGCCTGAAATACTCTGCCCCTGCCTCTGGGTGCTGACTCACGACGGCTCGAAGTCGACGGCTCTGCTCTAGCACCGCTGGTGCTCGCTCCCTGCACTGCTGGCGGCGCATCCGGACAATCTCTCACAATATGACCTGGCCTCCCACAGCGGAAGCACAGGGAATCCCTCGAAGTACAAGTAAATGATGTGTGGCCATACTGACCACAGCGATAACATCTGGGCTGCTCCGGCACACAAGGACCGGAATGGCGACGGCGACACCTCGGACAGTCTCTCTCTCCAGCTGAACTGTCTGCCCGACTCCCTGATGGCTGGGACCCCTGTCCCACGCTACTCTGACTCTGACTCGGAGCACTGTAACGGGAAGTCTGCCCCTGACTCTGACTGGCCGTCCCTGATCCCTGATACTGCCCAGACCTCCTGGACCTCCGGTCTCTGCCTCTGTCTCTGTCTCGACGAAATCCCGAACCCGGCCCCTGAACCTGCTGCTGCTCAGGCTGTCTCTCTCTCTGAAAATCCTGGGGCTCTCGGTAGTAACTCTGGGGCTGCTCAGACGTCCCTATCCTCTGTCTCTGGGACGGGGGCTGACCCCTCTGTCTCTCGATCTCCCTCTCTCGAACTCGGGCTAACTCTAATGCCCGCGCAAAGGTAGGAGTATCATGAAGTCCGACGAACTCCCGGATATCCGATCTCAACCCATCGATAAAGGCATCAGCCTTACGAACCTCTGTATCCACATACTGGGGCGCAAACTGGGCATACTCATTAAATCTATCCACATACTGCTGAACTGACATACTGCCCTGTTGAAGGTGCAAGAAACGACGCTCCATCTCCCGGCGCTCATCCCGGGGAATATACTGAAGCTCGAAGATGGCACGGAACTGATCCCATGTCATAGCATAAGCTTCTGCAGTAGTCATGGACGACTCAATGGACTTCCACCACTGTGAAGCCCCTCCCTTTAGCTGATAAGCCGCATAGCCGACCATATCACGAGGGTCGACATGGGCAACTCGGAATGCCGCCTCTATCTCTCTCTCCCATGCCATAGCCGCACCCGGCTCACCACCGCCTCGGAACTGAGGTGGGGCTCCCGCCATAAAGTCCTTAAAGGACCCACCTCGAGGAGCAGAAGAAGAAGATGCTCCAACCACTATCTCAGCACTAGTCACTGGCGGCGGATCAGCTCTCTGTCTCTGCTGCTCTCTCTCTCTCTCTGTCCCACTCTCTGTAGAACTCGGTCAATACTGATAACATCTCTGACCGGCGGACATACTCGTCTCCCGCTGGTCTCTCTGGCCCTGAACCCTCGCCCTGATCTGCCATAACTACCTGCACATATCACAAAGGTAAGATAACAGATCGATCACCCAGCGTTATACAATAAGCTAGGTCAGTTAATTCCGCTAAACTCAGTCTCAGGGAAGAATCCCACAGATCTGAACACGGTAAGAGCACAAGCATCCACTGATACTCAGTACTGAAACCACAAGCTCTGATACCAAGCTGTAACACCCACATTTCTCACACAAATGCCACGTCATTAATTAATCATAAGTGGCAATATCGCAAACATCTCAAGTACACATGTCACAGGATTAGCGGAAAATCACTATTAATAAAAACTTTAACACGAAGGTCACGTACATCATCTCATAAACTAACACTGGCATACATACACAACTGATTACTGTTAACATACATACGAAGATCAGATACAACAGTTCCAAGATTATTATCAACAAAACAGTCGACGCACGCAACTCTAACTGCCCCGATCCCTACTTCGGCTGCTGCGGCTGCGAACCCACGGTATGACTGCCTGAGACACACACAGGACTCGAAAACGTAAGCTGGACAGCTCGTGAGTACGCGAGGGTTAGACTCTGCAGGTAAACACATATAACATACACAGCACATATATCTCAACACACATATGCAACTCTATGCATAACACATATCTCTGCTCGAAAGGGGACCACGTTCCCCGGCTAACAGGCCGCACACAGCAGCGGTTAGCCACTCAATAGGCACAGGAGCGACCTGGCAATATCTCTGCCGTATATATACAGCCTCGTATCTCGTGACTGGTTAGGGACAGTCAGCCTGCGCGATCACATATCGCGGATACCTGCAATTCAAACACATATAGCACGTATAGGGTAGAGAAACTCATACCTGCGCCGTATCTCTGTCTCATATACACATATCACACCACATAACTGACTCGTAAAAGACTACGCGCGATTTGTAAAAGAACTCGAGTACTCACCAAATACCCAAAGCAATCGAAACCCGGACTCTATCGCTGCTCAGAACGCGGACGGCTCGAACCTGTAAATATCACGAATCTCAACAGATCAATACAAACCTGACTGAATAATGACCGAAACCCAAACACAATTATCACCACCAAATATGACCCACGGCACCACCCCGAACAAGCAAACAACGCCCAAGAACCCCCCACCAGCAGCCGCCGCATCGCGGCCGGGCTCCAGCCAACTCGGTCGCGCCGCCATCGCGGTCGCGCCGAGGCCATCGCGGCCGCGCTCACTTGAATTGCAGGTTATGCAGATCGCAAAAATGGCGGATTCCAGGGGACTTAAACCCCCAACTCGATTCCAGCAGCTAAATAACTCATAAACCCACACATACTCGAGCATACAACTTCAGAAACTAAATTCTTACAAATTCAATGCATACACACACGAATTTAGCAAGCCCAACCCATAAATCTTACCTCTTGGCTTTGTCACAAACACAAAGGAGAAGAAGAAGCCTAAATCTAGCAATCAACTTTGAGATCCTTTGCAAACTCCAGAATCTTGCACACACACTCTCTAATATCTCTGATTTTGAAAAGGGAAAAGAAGAAACGCAAGTCAAAGAATGCACATATATATCCTTTCTTTAATTAGAAACCCCGGACCCGATTAATTCGAACCCGATATCACTTTTTCGTAATTAATATCATTCGGACCCAATTAAATCCACGATCTCAATGATTATAATAATCCACTAATTGTTAGCTCGGAGACACGTATCACTCGGTCTTGACACGTTAAATCCACGAAACGGAATTTAATTGGACCAACGCAATAATATTAAAATAAAGAGCCAGTAAATTAAATCCACATACCAGGCTCAAATTGGGGATGTTACATCATCCAGCCAAAGAATAGATAGAAGAGGAGCAGGGTTTGCTACTGGTCTCTAGTAATATATAATCCAGTATACATGAAACATATATATCCGCTTTTTTTCTGATTTTTAGTTATAGCCGATAACTTCAGAAATTTTTAATGATAAGTATTGCAGAATTATGTCATTGAAATCCAGTATACATGAAACATATATATCCGCTTTTTCTGATTTTTAGTTATAGCCGATAACTTCAGAAATTTTAAATGATAAGTATTGCAGAATTATGTCATCGAAATCCCCCTTTTTTAGTATATCCAGCGAACTCCAGCAATATTTCTGGATAAATATTTGCAGAAATCCACTTTTTTTGCAGTTTTTTTCTGGATAAATATTGCAGAAATATTAAAAATCCCCTTTTTAGTTATATCCAGCAGATCCAGCCTTTTTGTGCAGTTTTTTTACAGTTTTTATGGATAAAAAACCTTTTAAATGCCTTTTCTTCTATCCAAAATTATTCTGCAATGTTTGGTTTGCAAATAAATAGCGTAAAAAATCTGAACTATAACCAAACCGGTTTATCCCTCTAAACATGTATTTATGTATTTTTTTTCAGTTTTTTTTCCTCTATTTTAAATGTATTTCCGTTATTTTAAGGAGACAAATTTGAACTTTTTGTTGTAATAATCTTTTATTAAAGTATATTGTATTTTAAGGATTGTGTTAAGAAAAAAACAAATGTTAATATATAGATGTCCATGTGTTAGAGTAGCATCTCAAAAGCAAATATCATACCAGGAGACTAAATATATTCTGCTTCAGATGTACACAATGGTACCTAAACCAACCCAACAAATAGGTATCGAGTTATTACGAGCTAAACTCAAGACTAATTGCATCAAACTTAGCTCAAATTATTCCATGCATACTTGTGTGCGTGTGTATCAGTTACAGTACTCCTGACAACCCACGTTCAGTGTACTAAATCATGCCCAAACCTGAATAATAAACAAACCCAAACCATGGATAAGTAACGCAAAAAACAGTTGAAAAAATAGAAGTTGTAAGTATAACAATTAACCACAAATCATTTCCAAACTCCATTACGATATTGTTGTAATTGCATCTTCGAATCTAGCTGAAAAGAAAAATAGCACAGCAACCCTCAAGTAGAAGTAACTACGAATACCCATTATATTTTTTACAATCCCATCGTAAAAAACTAACCATAATAGTATGTATCGTAGTAAAAACATTTTCGAATTAGCATACCTCTAAACCACAAAATAGTCTCTAACATGAGTTCTTTATCAACAAAACCGAACATAACCAACAAAAATAACCCCATGTTCTTTAGGTGTCAGAACAGAGCGAAATGAAAAAACATGGCATAGAAAATGTTCATCGAAGGATTGCACCGAACTGATCAGCTAAGCCAATATCACATTCTCTAGCCTATCAAGTTGACAAGCCAATATCACATTCTCTAGCCTATCAAGTTGACAATTGTTAACACTTATTAACACTAACATATAGGTCCCTCTAGTTCAAACATATTTAACTGAAAATAATGAATATTTGGAATCAATATAAAACCAGCATCCAACTAAAACAACATTAAATTCAAAAATTTTATAGCTTTGTAAGAAAAGATACCTTAAATAACACTCAAGTTGAAATATAACAAATATGCATGCCACAACCATAAAAATCATAAAAATGAACAAAATTACATGCTTCATTTTGAAAGTAATAAATTGCTAAGAAATACAAACCACCTGACATGGACAACTAAAATTTCTGTTAAACTTTTAGTTAATTTCTATATTCAACAATAAAAGTGCCTTAAAATTCAAGTAGAGGTAAAAACCAATGTATTAAAAACATTATAAACATGTGGTAAACTAATCTAACGTAAACTTTATCTTAATAGTGGTTTGGTGTTAATCACATGAAAACATAATTAGTCTTTATATAGATAAATAAAAAGTTTCTAAACAATTCAAAACCAGAAAAAACTTGAAATGGAAATTAAAGAGACGATAAAAATATGAAATTAAAAATTAAAAATTGAATTTGGCATGCTACTCCTCTCCGTCAGTATCATTTTCATCATCAGCATCCTCTTCTTCAGTCTCCTCTTCATCATCAAATTCCTCTCTGTCAGTCTCAACATCTCCATTAGACTCCGATTCATCGATGAGTTGATAAGGCCTATTGCGACTTAAAATTGAGACTTGGCTCCTCCTTCGACGTTTTATACGTCTCATGGACAAATCCTCCTGCAGTTAATAAGCTTTATGTTAACATACTATGTAATTTAATACCCAAGAAACCATGTATGAATTATAGTCGATTTAAACTATTACAAGGGTTTAAAATAACATTTACCGAATCATCTGAGGAGATTGTAGCTAACTCAGATTCTAATTCTAGCCACATGTTTTCAACATCTTGAAGCCGGTCTTGGCTAATCTGATTTCAAACCCAGTTCGTCAAAGATTAGAATAATACTGAATCTAAAATCACAAGTTTTTTTGCAGTTTGAATAACTTTAACATACATTTTAACTTAAATACCATAACTTTTACATTATCATATATGAAAGAGTTTTATATTTTTAAGTAAATGTTACCATATAATTAAGCAAAATTCCTACCTCCGACCACATCTCCTCCGTGGACCACATTTCATCAGAATTTTCTTCCGAGTCTATCATATCATTTGCCTCATCATCCGAGGACAAAGAAATTATTGTGTGTTCATCATGATTCGCCACTATCTATAATATAAAACAATCAAGTAGTTAATATTATACGTGGAAAAATTGATAGAACTTTAAATGTAAATAATATGACTTGTACCTCATCATCCGAAGACACAACGATTAAAGTGTCGTGTCTGACCCATGCTTCTTGGGATATGGGGTTTCCTTCCCAATCCACCAGAGTCTGTAATAAGGAAAAGTATGATGAGTCTGTCATAATATATAAATAGTTATAGATCATGCTTTTATCTTTGAATTATTTGAGTGCAACAAAGCAATTAGTATTAATTGTAGATAACTGGTGAAATGTAAATGATAATATGACTTGTACCTCATCATCCGAAGACACAACGATTATATCGTCGTGTCTGACCCATGCTTCTCGGGATATGGGGTTTCCTTCCCAATCCACCAAAGTCTCTAATAATATATAAATAGTTATAGTTCATGCTTCTCGGGATATTATATTTTATTTATGAATTATTTGAGTGCAACAAAGCAATTGGTATTAATTGTAAATAACTGGTGAAATGTGAAGGATAATACTTGTACCTCATCATCGGAAGAAATAACTACAACATTTGTAGCTTCTTCATTGACCTCTGAGGCTGTCTGAAACACGATTAGAACGATATGAAATGAATTGAGTTTAGCTCAAGTTCTGTCCGTCTAAATGATGTGCGTATTGATTTGTAACTTACAAAACAATTTAAGCCACAAATTCTATGTACTTTTCAACAAAATTATAGTTACAGGATTGAATGTTAGTATATTGAGTTTAATTGATAAAAAAATGAGTGCAATGTAATTAATAATACTTGTACCTCAACATTGGAAGAAACAATGACTGCATTTGCAGCTTCTTCATTGACCTCTGAGGCGGTCTGAAAAAGAAAATAAGTGCAGTATTAGTGTGCTGTCCAGATTTTAAAGTAGAGTCCTTAATTAATAATTGATTAATTAATAGTTTTACATGATAGAGTTAATATACATGTATTTGATTAATTAATAGTTTTGGGGTCATTCCTATTACTATTTAGTTTCACATCATCTTTCTAGCTAATTGATTAATTAATAGTTTTGCAAATAGAGTTACACATAGATTGTATCATTCTATGCGTTTCATTCACACATGCAATTTTAAATTAATACTTTTAACTATACAATGACACAATAAAAGATATATTTTATTTATAAAAATTATATATTATTTAGGAAGGAAAATGATAAACTGTAAATGATATTTGATGTGGTTCATGTGTATTTGATATTTGAATTATTTAGATTGTAAATGATAAACTGTAAAAGTACATAAGATGACTCATGCAGAGTTAGCTAGATCATTGGTTTGAGATATAAATTGTAAAGTCGCATATATTAACCCCATGTTTAATATCAGAGTTTTGTATGCCATTTTTGGTGTGCATACTTTGAATCCTTATTATATATATGGATCCAAAGCTATCAATATTTTGTAGACAAAGGCAAGTTTATACTGCAGTGAACCTTGTTTAGTAGACTGGCATGTATTTCCATGGACTTTATATACATAAGTTGTATGCTTCTACATTGGTTTAAGATCTATAGAACCGTTTTGATATATAGTTGGAGCTTGTATCTTTTTTTCTATTAATAAACATTGTACCTGTGTGTAGTTAACTGTAGTGGTTTTTTATTTTATTCATGCCGTTAACTGTAGTGGTTTTTTATTTTATTCATGCCGGTAAATATGTGTAGTTAACTTCCAAGGAAGTACGTGTAGCTATTATATTGTCAATTTATTTATTTTTTTAATTATAAAAAGTGTGGAATCATATAATGTCCTCCCACTCATTGCATTACTGTTTAGGTTGATATTAATTTCATTTTTTAGCACAACTGTTTTCACAGCGAAGTAGCTAACTAACCATTCTTGTTGCTCATTTTCAGGGTGCACAATGTGGTATATATGGGGTAAAATGCACAAAATGGCTTGTAAACATACAGGTAACTTTAAAGATATCACATGTTATGTCTGTTCTTCTCATTGACCTTTGCTAGTAGTTTTCCTAAGATAATGTTATATAGGGTTTGTTTAATTACCAAAGCTTGACATGATCATTTTATGAAAATATATAGTATGTGATCAGTGTCATGGTGAATTATTTTCTAGAGGTTTCTTGAAATTTACGAATTCATGTCATTTTTTTTATGGTAGTAATTTTCCAGAGTTATCACTCGATAGGGATTATTGGCTATGTAGTTAGGTTTTACATGTGGATTGAAGTTTAAAACTGCATTTGATTTTTGGCAAGCAAAATGGCTAATACGTGAAAGTATAACCCTTATCTTTTTGAATTTTTTAGCCAACCATTTAAATAATCATTATCTTATATATTCTTTATTATATGTTAATTTTCAGCATCTATATATTAAATAATATAATATATTCTTTATATTACTATTTCATAAATATTTCTTTTTTACCGTCGATATTTGCCAGAAAAGTTTAAAATTTTTTTTGCTTCATGGATCGATAGGTTTATTTTTGCGTTTTTATATATTTTTTCGGCATGAATTATGTTTATTCTTTTCTGCAATGGTTATTAATTGGTAGGTTTATTATGTATTTTTTCAGCAATAATTATGTTTTATTTTTTCCACATGGCTTAAAAACGAACCGACAAGAACCAACTTTTTCTGTAGAGTTGCTTAATTGGAATTATGAACTTTACATTGATTATTTATGCATTTTCCAGTAGTTATCTTAACACTTTATATCACAGAATCAATTTCAAATCATGCGTCCACACACCCTTTTATGTTTTGTGCTAGAATTTTGTAAACATCCCTATTAACTATAGTACTATTCGAATTAGAGGAGGACAGATGACTGCACCTGCTGGCCTCTTTCTAAGTTTGTCACTTGACACAAATGCATGCTAGACATATTAGGTTTTCAACTTAGTATAAGATATGGAGATTCAAAATTCTTAATTGTTTAATTGTTTTTAGTATTCTAAATACTTTCATATAAGTAGCAAAAGTTGATATTTGATAATTTGTAAATAAATTTAATATGAAAAGGATTGAAATACCTGAATTTTCCCATGATTTAGGACTTTACTGGAAGTTTCAATTTGATATTTGTTTTCCCTATCTTAATAATTCGTTGATTTGTCATTCTTTTCATCAGTTATGTGTTTAATATCCTACAATATTATAATGAATTTAAACAATCTTGTTAAAAGATAAGTTGAGAAATGAATAGAAAAATCTTAGAATCACATCAAGATTGACATCATACTTCAGGTTTATGATATTTATTGTTTTTTTCCCTACAAAACATATAGAAATGGTAGAATTGCTCTCATCGACACATACATACATATACCTACGATAGCACCCACATACACAATACATACACAATACCTCGACAGAAACTGTCACCTGATAAAGTTATATTTTTTTATAAAATCTATATATTTTTCATAATTAAATATGTTAAAATGACTAATTTTGGTAAAATTTAGTTAAAACAAGTATTGCTGAAATTTAGTTAAAATAAGTAATGTTGATGACATAGGTTTTATAATAAAAATATTTGACTTACTAATTGTGTTACATTTGGAGCTACTATTTCTTGTCATAACTAAAATTGGTATGTAAAGTGTACACTTTTGGTATGTGTCTCATCATTTACTAATATGCAATTTTGGTTGTTTATTTGTGCAAAACTGATCACTTACTTGTCTAGCTATGTCACACAAGGTTTACAAACCATCAAATGGAAGCGTCATGTTTACATCAAGATTCAAAGCTCTATCAGGTAAACAATGTTGTATTTTATTTGATGGGTGGATTCAACGACCTTTATTGTGATTTTTACTCAAATGTTTATTTTTTTAAAGTAATATTTTGCAATCAATCTATTCCACGTTTTCCTGCTTAGATTTTTCATCTTGGTATTTAATCAAATGAAGGATTTGTAACCATTTATAATTTATTTAATACTTGAATCTGCATAAAAAAATTTCTTAATGCATTTATTTGATCGGACATACTTAGACTTGCTTTTTGTGTTTTTGTTTAGGTAATCACACTTATATTGGGAATTTGGTATTTTTAATCTCATATTTGAGCTCAATTTTGTTACTTTACAAATATCATTAATAGACAAAAAAAACACCTGAATTTCTCCTTGATTTTCTTCTTCAATGGAAACTTCAGTTGGATTTTTTCTTTCATCATCCACAGATTTTGATTTTTCTGATTCACCATTTGTGTAATTCATATCGTGCAAAATGATAATCAAAATGATGATAAACTAAAAAAAAATTTTCGTTTAAAGAATATAAAAATAATCTGTTTTATTGAATAGTGAAAGAAGATTAAAGAAGTTACTTTATTTTCCGCTGACAACTTGATGCAGATTTTTTTTTCAGTTTTTTGCACTGAACATACGTTGAATTCATTTATGTCATTGACTACGTATATATACTAATAAGATCCAGATTTTTTTGGGATTTTCTGTTTTTGGGCTTTATCTTTAATTATAATTAGCAGATAAATACCAGTTTGAATACATCCTTAAAAATCTGAATTTAGGTTCATCTACAGTATACCAGAGAAATAGACTGCTGCAATTGAGAATGTTATCCCCATTATTTCTCCATAGTTTGTTATGCAACATTTTTTGTTCGAGATTTTTTTCCAGATTTTTTTCTGCATAATTATCTCCTACATAAACCTTACAGTTTTTTCTGCAGTTTTTTTCCAGTTTTTTTGAAGCCCTATTAATTCTGCAATGTTTGTTATGCAGGATGTTCGTTGACTATGAGTTCACTTTTGCTGGAATCCAGGATGGTATCCCTCTAATTTTGCATAATTAATCTACTTTTTTGTTCCAGATTTTTTTGTGCATAATTATATCCTACATCAACCTTGCAGTTTTTTTCTGCAGTTTTTCATTCATAAGGTGTTTATAACTCTTATGTGTCGATAATCCATCACATGTGTCGATAATACATCCTATTTTTTCTGCAATTCTGCAGAAAAAGGGAATAATTTAAATTTTACATCACATGTGTCGATAATACATCCTCAAAATATCGTAGTACCAAATGCAAAAAATACAATAAACTATATCGAAATAATCGGGTATATAGGTCATTACATGCAAATAAAAGTTTGACTCAAAGCTGAAAGCATACACTGTGCAAGCTCTTTTAGATGATTGTCATGACAAGTTAATTTATACTCTTGTTGGGTGCTTGATATAAAGGCTTGAACAGGAATGCTTTAACCATGATCTCTTACTTTTGTTAAAATAGGGGTATAACTCGATATTTTCTTCTGTGATTGGGACTCATGTTTCAAACTAAAATCTCATCGTCTGTGCAGCTAGTGATTCTGAGGCTGTTTTGGATGGCCTTGTTGAGCTTCCATGTTTGAACACAGAAAAAGATTCTAAAATTGCATGTCCTAGAGATCCTTGTACTGCTGCTACTGTATTAGAGTCTGCTTATATGTATGGTCCTAACTCACCTCGGAGCAAGGATAAAGCACCAATTCAAGAAAGTGCTATAGTTTCAGCTTTATCAGAGTGCAGTATGTCACAGATTTTTTTTGTTTCTAGACTGAGGGGTATTGCAAACTGTTTTATTGTTTTGATGCTGACAATTTCAGCTTTATCAGAGTATGCTTCTCATGGTCCTGTGCAGTATGTCACAGATTTTTTTTTTTTTTTGTTTCTGGACTGAGGGGTATTGCAAACTGTTTTATTGTTTTGATGCGGTCCTGTGCAGTATGTCACAGATTTTTTTTTGGTTTCTGGACTGAGGGGTATTGCAAATTGTATTATTGTTTTGATGCTGACAAATATTCTAGTTTTATCCCATTGTTTTCTGATTTATAGCCAATCCCAAAGCAGCCCTTAAATTCTGAATTATAACCAATGAGATGTTGCCAAATCAGCATTAATTGTAGGAATATCTACCAATAATGAAACGCCACGTTAGCTTTTTTCTCACTGCTCCGTCGACTATATATATATATATATATATATATATATAATTTAAAAACTGTAACTTGCACTAAAATTGTATTAAACTTATCCTAATGTTTGTACTTGTAATTTGAAATTCCGCAATATAATTACGCTATCTTAGTTATGATTGATATCGTGTTGCATGATGTGGGACCTAGACACATGACGACTGCCCCGTAAGGGGTGGTCTTCACAGATTCTCCAGATGTAGATGAAGTCGAAACGTTTTTTTTTTTGTTGATAAAATCTTTTCATTTCTCTGTAAAAAGAAATAAAAATTGAAAATTTATTTACCACTTTTTCCAATTACTAGTAGCATTTCAAAAATCACAAAATAATAATATTTAAGATTCTATATTTCTAATAGCAATAAGCTAATAATCACTTAACAAAATAAACAAATAGCAATGAACAATTTAAATAAAAATTATTTAATATCAAGTTATTAATTAACGTAAACCCTTGTTTTCCAGTACCTCATTGATATTGGTCAAATTTATATGATAACCAGTTTATTACCCGCGTATTATGCGGATATTTTAATATATACAGAATATAATAAATTAAAAGGTAAAGATATAATATTATTTTTAAACAAAGCTATATAGATATATTTGAATAGTAATTATTTTCTTATATTTTTTTAAACTTTTATTATATTATAATTAATAAGTTAGTTAGTATTAGATTTTGTTTGATTTGATTTGAATTTAAATGTAGATTATATTAGATTTGGATAGATATAATTTAAATTTATTTAATGTTTTTAAAAACTATAACTGTTACGTGTTGATACATGGGGATGACATGTGACTTCACCATAAAAGAGTATAGTTACTCTTTTATTAGTATTTATAGATATAGATTAAATTAGTAAGTGTCCTATTTATATTAATTCAGATTTTCATTCAGATTTTTTAGAATTGATAAAAAAAATAATTGATAATTTATTATAATTGCTACTAACAAGTAATAATAATAGAAAATTTCAAGAATAAAAGTAGATTTTAAATTTTATAAATTAGTTTAAATTTTAAAATCAATACTTTTGTAGAATATTGATGAAGGAAAACATATGAATATATGAAGAATAATTGTATCTAATTTGTCAACATTTTATACTTAATATGATTTAACTAAAAATATTATCTTATATTAATAAATAAATATTTGTTTTAAGATATTAATTATACAAAATTATTACAATTATAATATGCATGTTTCAAATTTAAAGACAATATATGATATTAGTTATTAGCAACCTATTGGTTAATTGCTTTTAATATAATAAATTGAAGTGATTAATGTAAGGAAATAAATTAGGAAAGAAAGTTAAAAGGTTATTTATATATTTTTTAATTAATTAATTTTATTATTTGTAACATCCGTCATTTCGACCTGGTACGTGGAATTTTTTTAGTGGATAAATAAATTATTAATATTGGGTTGGTCCAATTATATCACGTTTCGTGGATTGATACGTGTCGGGATTGGGCTTGCGTGTCATCGGGTTATAATTTTAATGAACGGATTATATTTTTGGGTTCACGGGATTAAATGGGTTAAATGGGCATTAATAGTGAAAATGTGATATCGGGTTCGGGTTAATGGGTTCGAAACCGGATAAAATAGAGACGTATATACGTGCTTTCCTTCATTTCTCCCTTATCCACTTGATTAAACCCTAAGAGTGCGTTTGGTACAGAGATTTAAGGCTAGGGAAATGGAAATAAGAGGAATTCTCATGTTAACAAACATGGTAATTTCTCTTATTTTCATTTCCCTAGCTTTATTTCTATGTACCAAACATAGTGTAAAAGTGTGTTGTGTGTGAGAATTGTGTGTGTTTGAGAGATTCTAGCAGCAAGAACCTTGTGTGGACTGAATTTGTGCAGAAATTTGGAATAATCATCATCTTCTTCATCCTTTGTGTTCTTGAAGCTCCAAGGTAAGGGTACTCTATTTTCATGGCTTCAATTTGAGTGATTATTGTGAAGATGTGTGTGATAGCTCCTAAGTTGTAAAAGGGAGCTTGTATGCTGCTATTATGAGTTTATTTGTGGCTAAATTCGTGTAAGTAAGGAGTTGTAACTCCTGGGTAGAAGCTGAAAATCGCAGGGCAGGATGCAGAGTTTCGCGGTGTCGCGGCGCGACCACCAGGGGGCCCGCGGCGCTACCAAGAGCCTGCAGTGAAAATCTGAGTTTAGGACTATGAAATGAGTTTGGGTCGGAATTGAATCGGGTTCCTTCGGGATTGCTCGGGTTGGGTTTTGTGTGGGTTTGGGGTATCGTTGGGATTGCTTTGAGTCGGGTTTCGGGTATTTATCGAGTTTCAGTTCCGTGGGGTTGTCGGGCTCGAATTGAGTTCGGGTCAATGTGATTGTGTGATGTGTGTTATTCGGGAATTGTGTTTAATCATTGGGCTATCCGTGTGATTACAAGGACTAGCGGGCCTCGAGCTGGATTCGATCAGGGTGCTCAGACTTCGGGAAATCAGTCAGGTGAGTACTCGAGTTCTTTTCCAAACGCGCGCCGTCTTTTATGTTTAGTCGGGTAGCTATACTTGTGCGTGTTATATATATGAGACAGGGACGTGAACCTCAGGTATATTCTATTCCTTATACGTGTTATGTATGAGATATGAGATCAATTCTGGGGTCCGTGATGAGTTCCATACGGACGATAAGTCGTGAAGGGTATCGCGCGGGTTGACTGTCCCTCACAGTCCTTGGGGCGTATATATATGGCAGGGCCTATAGCCGGGTCGCTCCTGTGCTACAGGGTATTGCTACTCACTGCTGTGTGCGGTGTGTCGGCCGGGGAGGGGTCCCCGTAGGGCTTGTGTTCAATCCAGATCTCATACTTGTGTTTATATACCTGAGATGCGTGTTGGGCTATCGGGACAGGGACAGGGATTATGTGTAACGTCCGTGTTTTCTTATAATTATTTAAATACGAAAAAATTGATTGTTATTTTTATAGCTATTATATACTATTCGCGAAATATAAAATTATGACTTAGGTGTTGTTTGATTGCATAAGAGGAAAACATCTGATGTCTGATTCTCACTTCTGATTGATAAGAGGTGGTCCTAAAGTCTAATAAGAGGATCCAATAAGACTGTATGATTTGTAAATTAATAAATGTACGAACTGTTATTTTTATTAATTAAAATTAAATAAACTGTTAATTTATTTTTAAATCATATCAAACTTTATATTATAAATGATAAGATGATACAATCATAACACTAGCAACAAAAAAATTATAGCAAATTACAAATAATAAGGAATATATTTTAAATAGAAATACATAATCGTTCATTATTCTAGCAAGAATCAAATCAATAATCAAGTATATAATCAAACTATTATTCTAGCAAGAATCAAATCAATATTCTAAAAATTAAAAAAAAAAATATTCAAGTATACAATTTTGATAGAGGAAGAATAGTGAGTTTTTATCTCTTATCAAAAAGCACAAGGATAAGAGGATTTTACCTCTTATCACTTATCAGTATCAAACACCCTTATCACAGAAACTTCTTACCGAATAAGAGTTTTGGTCAATAAGAGCCCCAATAAGAGGTATCAAACACCCCTTAAAGTAACCAAATATGGTAGAAGAGATATCTTTAAAACTAACTGTAAAATTCTAGTGAAAATCAATAACTAAAAAGTATGTTGGCTAAAGTTTGAATATTAGAAAATGATGAACATTATCTTTCTTAGTTGACTATCAAGGAAAGGAAAATAAGTTTCACTATTATGGGGCTACACCTTATGACACATCCCTCCTCATCCTTGTCTTATGCCTTTTTTTTCCCTCTCTTTTTGATTTATTTACTTCAACGTTGCTCACACTCAAGACATTTCAACTCATACAACCTAAGTCATAAAACTAGTAGAATAAGATGGAGTTTTGGTTGAAGACTTGAGGTTGGAACTTTAGGTGAAGGCATTTCTCAACCATCTTCACCATTTGGAAGCTTCATTTTCAAGGTATACACACACACACACACACACACACATATATATCCAACCATTTAAACTATTTATATATACATCCTTGCCGGCAGTCGGCCGGCCTCCTCTAACTCTCGCCGTTAGTTCTCTCTTTCCCACCTTGTGTGTTTCCCTTCTTTCTGTTTTGATAATACCCGCAACAACAACAATTTTTATTGTTAGGGGGGGTGCGGCTTTGTCCGACTGTCTTTCTCTCTTTTCTTTATTTCCTTTTTTTTTGTAAGTAGTAGCCAACAATTAATAATAATAATAATAATAATAATAATAATAATAATAATAATAATAATAATAATAATAATAATAACTAAATGAGGTTGTGTGCTATATTAACTAAATTGGAGTTTATTAATTTAGGAATAGTTAGACAGGGTTTGGTAAGGATTTAATCATTTGTTTAAGCCCAAATTAGATTTTTTTTAAATATTTTGTGGGTTAACGAATTTAGTTGGTGTGAGCTAAAAGACTTAAATTGGTTGGATTACACTCTTATTACTTTGGCAATGTTAAAATATAATTGTTGCCAATCCAAATAAATCTTTATTTTAAGGTTAGAATAAATATTATAAATTAAAGAAGAAATCTTTTATTTATTCAAGAAATAATTATTTAAACAACAAATTCAATGTTAGTTAAATTAATTAGCCGAAATAGGTTCGAAACCTATATTATAGGTTAAATAACCTAAAACTTAAAGTTTAATTAATTTTAAAGATTTTGCCACATAAATAAATAGTTATCGTTTTAACCCCCGAAATTTGAAATTTTAGGCCAATCGAGGATTTTAGTTATAGATAAATAAAAATAGTGGCGATTAAAAATGTGCCTTTATTATCAGGTCGTTAGTCGCGTGTTGTGGATCCTGATAATTTGGTTTGCCGGGATTTCTACAGTAGTTCTTCGAAGGACAATCGGTATCATTGTGAGTACCAGATTTATCTGCATGATTAGTTATATGTGTTTATGCATATTTGTTATATTCGTTTCATTTGTATCACCCTACCATGTTATTATCATTTCATGATTATGTCGATCATATGATATATTTACCCTACCTTTCTGTTAGAAGTCTATGTCTATGTGTAAGCGTGAATTCCCTGTATGCATACTTGTACTATACGATGTGGATTTGGGCGCCGACACTACTGTGTGTAGGCCGGGTCGGTTAGCCCCAAGTATTTGGTTAAACCGGCGCCAGCTCGGATGAGGGGATGTACGGTTTAACCAGCACCAGCTCGGATGAGGGGTGCGGCGTCAGCTCGGATGAGGGGCGCGTAGGAAATTATTTGATCTCATGCTTCATTTCTATTCATGTATATTTACATGTGTACTGTTATGCTTTTAAATCTTGTTACTCTCTAGGCGACGGCTTACCCCGGTTGTGGGGACTTATATTTCAGGTGGAGCCTCCGGTTTGAGATCGATGACTTTGTTGACCGAGATGCTATCATTCTTTTTGTATGGCCTTTTTGAGGGGTGGGTAGAACCCTAGATGAATTGGAATGTAAACTTAAACTTATTTAGCGCACTCTGATTGATTAAATTTATTATTATGGGTGGTTGCTTTATTTATCGATGTATGACGTTAGAAAATTTTAAATTATCCCGTATTTTTGAGGTAATATTGCTTGCGATTGGTGGAATTTAGTCTTAAAAATGTTCGGTCCTTTCAGTATGGTATCAGAGCAATGGTTTAAGTGAATTAGGTACCATTAGGTGCTTAGTCTTAAACCGTAGGATTGTGTGATCACTGATAGATTAAGTTACGATCTATACGGGATAATACCTTGTAGGAACTCATAGCATTTGGGTAGGGGTGAAATAAGTAATATGTATTTATGACTATAAATATATCCTTAAAAACTACCGAATGAATTAAAAATAACTTAAATCGAGGATGATATATATGCGTGCATGAATAAATTAATTGAAAACTTAATATTGTAAATGTTAAGTCACGATCAATGAGAATAGAGACACAAATGATTATAGGTATTTGTGTCGTGTATATACTTCTTGAAGATGAATTATAATACCCGATTTTTAATTGAGTAACTCTGGTAATAACCTCATTTAGAGTAACTAAAGTTGAAGAAAAACTACAGAGAGGTTCTTACTTTCTGTCACCGTCAGTGTATCCATTCATTACCCCCCCCCCCCCCCTTTGATTCCTTGTCATGAGCTCATGACCACCCATTATCGTGCTATCGGTGTTACTGTGTGTGACACGTCAGATAGTTATAGGGTGATTTCGTGTCTGAATATATTCACGCAAAGTGTGTGAGTTGTCTTTGTACCCGTTCATTATAAGATTGTTTTATGTACATGATGCAAGTCTAAAGACCTGTCTTGTGTATTATTCCATGAGTTTTCTACATTTTCCCTTGCGAATGAGAGTGTCTGTTTCATATTGTTATCCGTTTCTTCTTAGTATCTGTGACGTGCGTAACTAAGAAAAATTTGATGAACTCACCTAATGATCTACCAAGGGGAAGCCTTAAAAGATGTATGGTGAATCAAAACGGAAAAGTTGCATGACACAAGATTAAAATGTGAGGAGTTGATATGACAATATAGTTATTTATACTACTAAATTTAATATAATGATCATTGACTAATAATCTTTGAAAATCTGATATGGTGAGAGAAGGCTTGAAAGTAATGAACCATACATATTACACTACAATAACTCAACGCTGAGGACTGATGACTATGGACCCTATATATCACAAATAAATTGATGAGATGAAACTATAAGTGATGGGCATTCATAGGGTTTCGAAGATATCTGTCGAGACGTTTGAGCCATGTGATCATGATTAGGGTGCTCATTTTAAACGGATCAATAAGTCGACTATGACATAATGATAAACGAATCAAATCTGAATTATAAAGGAATCCGATACATTTTGAAAGTGGTTTACAGATCGAAGGTAAATGAAAGTGGCTGAATTATTGTTATAACATATTATACTTCACGAAAATATTACCAAACATCTCTAAAAGGGGACACAATAAAACGAGTGGTGTCACGAATTAATTTTACAAAATATATGAGAACTTGAAAGTGAAGAACTACGACTGAGATGTTTTGATTGGAAAAAAATATGGGATATAATGTACACACATATTGTGTCAATGGAGAAAACATATTTATGTGGGTGTATGTGTGTATAAATGTAGAGTAATATAATGGCCGATGTAAAAACCTCCCAATGTGAACAACGAGTAAGTTAAAAATAAAGAGAAAATATTTACGATAATCATGAATGATATAACTATAAGAATGTAATTGACGTGAAGTCTAAACAAGTAAGGGCACAATAACTAGTTTGACCAATATTTTTGTTGTCTGATAGGAGATGAAATGACCACCAAAATGAATCCTCACAAAAAAAAAAAATACAGATTCTAAGGTATACTAATCAAACTGAAACTAAAACAAATCGTAACAAAGCGAATGTTGAAGCGCGAATCAAAAAGAAGATGTAAGGGTAAAATACTAGTTGCTTGTCATCCTTGAATATAAACATAGATTCCATGTGTTTTTAGACAGTACAACTCTTGAATGATAGTTAGGAGTCAGGACATTATATATAAGTATATATCATTGTGTGAATAATGTTCACTATGATAAAAATAATGATAATGATAAATAACAACAAAAATATATTTCAAAAAATGTAAAAAGTTAATTATTTAAAAATGAGAAAACATCAACGTATGACATGAGATGTCGATAGTAATGAAATTAACATAATATAATTTAAGAATGCAATGAAACGACATAAATAATATAAGTTAGATGTGTAATTGTTACGCGTGGCAACATGTACTATTGTAGTAGAGACTTTACACGAATTAAAATCAAGTAGGGTATAATTTATCCATCTAATAATTCGAGAAAAAAAATCATGTTTATATACTCGTGAAGTTGTTTAAATTTGACCGAATGCTTATTATGACGTTGCACGAATCAAGAAAATAAATAAACATTGAAAGAGTGTAAAATAGTAATAATAACAGTAGTAATAATTAAATTGAAAAAAAAATAATAAGTTAATCACGTATTCCAAAGTGATATGTTACAAAAGTCAACACAATGAGTTCATCGGGTAAAATGAAATGGGTATTAGGATATCAGCTAAGAACCGTAGTCTCAGTAATTATGATTTAAAGAGAACCAATATCTTATTAGAATCTAGCTAGTTAATTTTGACAGAACCAAAGCCGTGTGAATAATAATGTCATATTGGACTTATATAAAATGTCTAAAACTAATGTGGTTACATGTGAAATTAATAAAATGAAAATAAATAAATGCAAATAATGAAATCACCAGAGGAAGATTAAAACTTGTAATATTAGGAGTGTGTTTGAATCAAGCCATGCTAAAAGTGTAATGAGACATTAAGACAAAACTAACACAACTAATCTCTTACGAGAAAGAGATGCAATAATATCAGATGTCATAAGTTAAGATCACATAATTGAGCACTAATATAAGAGTTGAAATAGAGCGGGTTGCCAAAAGATGAAAGTAACAATGAAACCGGGAGACACTCTTTACATAACCTAAAAGTTGTATGTAGACGATTTATGAAGAGTTTGAAATCTCAGCTCGGAAATAAATTCTCGTTGAATATTCAGGTGTGTATGTGGAAGTAAATTGAGACCTAATATAAGAGGTAAAAGTCTTGTTAGCTGAATATGATCGTGAAACCAGAAACCTCAAAATATGAAGAAAATCATAATGCTCCATTTTCATCAAACCAACTTCTTTAAATTTCAAACACTACTAAATAACTACATATGACAAAATTTCATTTGAAAACAACGATAATGCATAAATTCTATTTCGCACAGAGATAACTGGACGTACTATAATACCAAGTGTAAGAACCAGAGATAGCGACCGAATATCTAAAAACGTTCTAGACCTAAATGATCTCGAGGACGAGATCAATCCGAAATGAAGGTAATTGTAACGACCATAAGTTTAAATAAATATTCAACTTCGAGAAATAAACTAATTGAAGTGGTCCTTGTTAAGTGGCGACATCATCATGGTCCGAATCACACATGGGAATCTAAAACTTAAATGATAGCGAAACACCTGAACTTATTTCAGACTTCATGATCTCGAGAACGAGATCAATCCAACGAGATAGAGATTGTAACGTCCGTGTTTTCTTATAATTATTTAAATACGAAAAAATTGATTGTTATTTTTATAGCTATTATATACGATTCGCGAAATATAAAATTATGACTTAAAGTAACCAAATATGGTAGAAGTGATATCTTTAAAACTAACTGTAAAATTCTAGTGAAAATCAATAACTAAAAAGTATGTCGGCTAAAGTTTGAATATTAGAAAATGATGAACATTATCTTTCTTAGTTGACTATCAAGGAAAGGAAAATAAGTTTCACTATTATGGGGCTACACCTTATGACACATCTCTCCTCATCCTTGTCTTATGCCTTTTTTTTTCCCTCTCTTTTTGATTTATTTACTTCAACGTTGCTCACACTCAATACATTTCAACACATACAACCTAAGTCATAAAACTAGTAGAATAAGATGTAGTTTTGGTTGAAGACTTAAGGTTGCAACTTTAGGTGAAGGCATTTCTCAACGATCTTCACCATTTGGAAGCTTCATTTTCAAGGTATATACACACACACACACACACATATATCCAACCATTTAAACTATTTATATATATAATGATTGATGTTGCAAATAAGTTGTTAATGAGTTTTAGAATTTGAATATAATGTCATTATCATCATAAGCAAGTTCATCTTCTTCAACCTTTCAAAAACTCCATTAATGAATTTTCTTCCAAATTTTTATAAACAAGCCTAAAAGGCATCCAACTATCAAAAGAAGCTCGAAATCATCAATAAGATTAAGTTTCTAATGCTTCCCAATTGTTTAAGTTAAGATTTCTATAATTTTTATTGGAGCCAAAGTTTTTGGAGTTAAAATATTAAAAAAAAAACATGAGAGAAATGTAGGACTTTATACGTGTGTGTTGTGGGGGGTGGCCGGAAGTCAAGCGGCCCTGCCGCTGTCGCCGCCGCTTGCCGGCAGTCGGCCGGCCTCCTCTAACTCTCGCCGTTAGTTCTCTCTTTCCCACCTTGTGTGTTTCCCTTCTTTCTGTTTTGATAATACCCGCAACAACAACA
Organism: Centrapalus pauciflorus; assembly: GCA_020465985.1. Taxonomy (NCBI): domain Eukaryota; kingdom Viridiplantae; phylum Streptophyta; class Magnoliopsida; order Asterales; family Asteraceae; genus Centrapalus; species Centrapalus pauciflorus. Next base: position 212,959 of record JAANYP010001916.1, on the reverse strand, counting down.
ATTTTTATTGTTAGGGGGGGTGCGGCTTTGTCCGACTGTCTTTCTCTCTTTTCTTTATTTCCTTTTTTTGTAAGTAGTAGCCAACAATTAATAATAATAATAATAATAATAATAATAATAATAATAATAATAATAATAATAATAATAATAATAATAATAATAATAACAACAACAACTAAATGAGGTTGTGTGCTATATTAACTAAATTGGAGTTTATTAATTTAGGAATAGTTAGACAGGGTTTGGTAAGGATTTAATCATTTGTTTAAGCCCAAATTAGATTTTTTTTAAATATTTTGTGGGTTAACGAATTTAGTTGGTGTGAGCTAAAAGACTTAAATTGGTTGGATTACACTCTTATTACTTTGGCAATGTTAAAATATAATTGTTGCCAATCCAAATAAATCTTTATTTTAAGGTTAGAATAAATTATATAAATTAAAGAAGAAATCTTTTATTTATTCAAGAAATAATTATTTAAACAACAAATTCAATGTTAGTTAAATTAATTAGCCGAAATAGGTTCGAAACCTATATTATAGGTTAAATAACCTAAAACTTAAAGTTTAATTAATTTTAAAGATTTTGCCACATAAATAAATAGTTATCGTTTTAACCCCCGAAATTTGAAATTTTAGGCCAATCGAGGATTTTAGTTATAGATAAATAAAAATAGTGGCGATTAAAAATGTGCCTTTATTATCAGGTCGTTAGTCGAGCGTTGTGGATCCTGATAATTTGGTTTGCCGGGATTTCTACAGTAGTTCTTCGAAGGACAATCGGTATCACTGTGAGTAACAGATTTATCTGCATGATCAGTTATATGTGTTTATGCATATTTGTTATATTCGCTTCATTTGTATCACCCTACCATGTTATTATCATTTCATGATTATGTCGATCATATGATATATTTACCCTACCTTTCTGTTAGAAGTCTATGCCTATGTGTAAGCGTGAATTCCCTGTATGCATACTTGTACTAAACGATGTGGATTTGGGCGCCGACACTACTGTGTGTAGGCCGGGTCGGTTAGCCCCAAGTATTTGGTTAAACCGGCGCCAACCCGGATGAGGGGATGTACGGTTTAACCAGCACCAGCTCGGATGAGGGTTGCGGCGTCAGCTCGGATGAGGGGCGCGTAGGAAATTATTTGATCTCATGCTTCGTTTCTATTCATGTATATTTACATATGTACTGTTATGCTTTTAAATCTTGTTACTCTCTAGGCGACGGCTTACCCCGGTTGTGGGGACTTATATTTCAGGTGGAGCCTCCGGTTTGAGATCGATGACTTTGTTGACCGAGATGCTATCATTCTTTTTGTATGGCCTTTTTGAGGGGCGGGTAGAACCCTAGATGAATTGGAATGTAAACTTAAACTTATTTAGCGCACTCTGATTGATTAAATTTATTATTATGGGTGGTTGCTTTATTTATCGATGTATGACGTTAGAAAATTTTAAATTATCCCGTATTTTTGAGGTAATATTGCTTGCGATTGGTGGAATTTAGTCTTAGAAATGTTCGGTCCTTTCATTGTGTGCTACGTGCAATGTGTTATGTGCAGTGTCAACCCTCGTGTGCTCACAGGCTTTATAACTCATGTATTCGAGTCTAACATGTTTAGGGAATCAGAAGGGATCTCAGCCGCAGCCGAAGTAGATCCGAGATGGATTGAAGATCCGTAATGGTTTCATGTTTGTATAGAACGATCTGTGATAGTTGTTTTGGGATGTATGTTGGTTTTAAACAGGATTTGCGAATATTTTGGAATGTAATCATATGTATCATCTATGTGTTTAAAGTTTTAATTAGCCGTAATCTGCATTATCTTATGACATGTGTGTTATATCCGTTGCGTTATTGCCACCTATGATATTGGGTTGACGTGGCATTTCTGGGATCGAGAGGGGTGTAACAGCATGGTATCAGAGCTTGTGGTTTGAAGCTTGAGTATCATTAGTGGTTGCTTAACTTAGACCTTGTTCCGGTCCATGGGGGATCGTTTTGCGATTATATAGTGGATTCACCGACCTGGCTTAGTGTATAACGCTGGGTGATTTATCTCTTGTGCTTAATAGTTTTGTTTTGTGCAGATTCATATGGCAAATCAGGGAGAGGGTTCGGGCGCGGGTAAGCCGCCCAGTGATGAGTATATCCGCAAATCCGAGTTGCTAGAGGTTCTTACCGAGTTTTACAGGCAGCAAAAAGAACAAGAGAGGGAACACGGTCAGAGTTTGGGGCCAGTTGTTCGTCATACCGAGACTGGGTCAGGGGGTAGAGCTTCGTCATTTTCGCAGCGGGGCGGGTCTTTTAAAGATTTCATGACAGGGGCCCCACCGTAGTTTCGGGGCGACGGTGAGCAGGGGGCGGCCATCGCGTGAGAGCGAGAGATCGAGGCTGCGTTTCGAGTGGCCCACGTGGATCCCAAAGACATGGTTGGTTATGCCGCTTATCAGTTACGGGGCGGAGCTTCGCAATGGTGGAAATCGATTGAGTCATCAATGACCGAGTCCGCCGCTTATGCCATGACCTGGGAGCAGTTTAGAGCTATGTTCGAGCTTCAGTACATTGCCCGGGATGAGCGCAGAGAGATGGAGCGCCGATTTTTGCATTTGTAGCAGGGTAATATGACTGTTCAGCAGTACGTCGAACGGTTTAATGAGTACTCACAGTTCGCGCCTCAGCATGTTGATACGGAGAGCCGTAAGGCTGATGCTTTTATAGATGGGCTTCGATCAAATATTCGAGAGTTTGTGGGGCTGCATGATACCCCTACATTCGCCAGAGCTCTTGAGATGGCCCGCATGAGGGAGTGGGAGATTCTTAAGCAGAGGGGGAAGCCCTCTTCTCAGAGACAGCGTACCGGGACGTCCGAGCAGCCGGCTAGTGTATGGAGGTCCTCCGGGGATGCTCCCAGCGACCAGCGTCCGGATCAGTGGTAGTTTTCAGGCCAGGGTTCGGGGCAGACTTCAGGGCAGAGACGGGATCGAGATAGAGGCCGAGACCGCCGGTCGAGGCGTCAGGGCCAGAGTCAGGGGTCGGGGGCGCAGAGCCAGAGCAGTGTGGGACAGGAGTCCCAGTCATCCGGTAGCAGGGTTGAGAGTTCATATGGGGATCGGGAGTGCCCGAAATGCCATCGCCGCCATTCGGGGCAGTGTTCTTCAGGTTTACCGCGATATTATAGATGCGGTCAGCGGGGTCACGCCGCGTCAGCGTGTACTGTTCCCGAGCCGCTGTGTTTCAGATGTGGGAGGCCGGGGGATCGTGTCAGGGATTGTCCAGAGCCGGGGCCGGTAGTACAGGGAGCTAGCTCGAGTGGGGCCAGGGCTGAGCCGTCGTCATCTAGCCGCCGTGAGTCCGTTCCGAAGGGCCGAGGACGTGTGTTTCATGCGATAGCCGAGGAGGCGCGGGATGCCACCGATGTTGTTTCGGGTACGTACATTCTTAACGGACTTCGAGCTCGTGTATTGTTTGATTCCGTGGCCGATCGCTCCTATGTGTTTGTTATCTTTTGTGCGTATTTTAGTGTGTCTCCTTCTTCTTTATCTGTTCCTTTGGTTGTCGAGAGGGTTGATGGGAGTTCGATGTTAGTGAGTCGGGTTTATCTAGACTGTGTGTTAGGGATTGACTCCCAGCGGTTTAAGATCGTTTTGCTACCGATTGAGATTAGTAGCTTCGATGTGATTGTGGGTATGGACTGGTTGACTGCCAGACGGGCTGATATTCTATGTGCTAAGAAGATCATCCGTATACCCATTTCAGACAGTGAGAGTGTAATTGTGTACGGGGAGCGCCGTAAGGGAGATATCGGGATTGTATCTATGCCCAGGGCTCAGCGATACGTGTCTAAGGGGTGCGAGACCTTCCTAGCTTATGTGGTTGACGCGAGGAAGGAAAAGAAGACCTTAGAGGATATTCCCGTGATTCGTGAGTTCCCTGAGGTATTCATAGAGGAGTTACCTGGGTTACCGCCAGATCGCCAAGTGGAGTTTCGTATAGATCTTGTTCCTGGGGCGGTGCCGATTTCTAAGACGCCTTATAGGCTGGCACCGACAGAGATGCGAAAGTTGATGTCCCAGTTGCAGGAGCTTCTAGATCGTGGATTCATCCGTCCTAGTTCGTCGCCGTGGGGTGCACCAGTGTTGTTTGTGAAAAAAAAGGACGATAGCATGCGGATGTGTATCGACTATCGGGAATTGAACAAAGTGACCGTGAAGAATCGTTATCCGCTTCCACGTATTGACGACCAGTTTGATCAGCTCCAGAGCTTGAGTTTCTTCTCCAAGATCGACTTGCGATCTGGTTATCATCAGTTGAGGGTTAGGGATGAAGATGTGCTAAAGACAGCGTTCCGGACTCGTTATGGGCACTACGAGTTCCTTGTCATGCCATTCGGATTGACAAACGCACCCGCCGCTTTCATGGATTTGATGAATCGGGTGTGTAGAGCTATGTTGGATAGATTCGTGATCGTGTTCATCGATGATATCTTAATCTATTCGCGGAGTGCCGGGGACCACGGGCAGCACCTTCGAGAGGTTTTGACCGTGCTGCGCAGGGAGAAATTGTACGCGAAGTTCTCCAAGTGCGAATTTTGGCTTCGGGAAGTGCAGTTTTTAGGTCATATGGTCAGTGCCGAGGGTATAAAAGTGGATCCAGCCAAGATTGAGGCCGTAATGAGTTGGGAGGCTCCGAGATCAGTGCCCGAGATTCGTAGTTTTCTAGGTCTCGCCGGGTATTACAGACGCTTTATCCTGGACTTTTCGAGGATTGCCTTGCCGTTGACAAGGTTGACACGACAGTCCGTTCCGTTCGAATGGTCCGAGGAGCAGGAGCGTGCGTTCAGAGAGCTGAAGACCCGGTTATGTCAGGCTCCAGTATTGGCCTGGCCGGAGGGTACTGACGACTTCGTGGTTTATTGTGATGCTTCGGGGTCAGGGTTGGGCTGTGTCTTGATGCAGCGGGGGAAAGTGATCGCATGTGCTTCACGCCAGCTGAAGACTTACGAGGAGAACCATACAGTGCATGACTTAGAGTTGGACGCCATCGTGTTCGCGTTGAAGATTTGGCGCCATTATCTGTATGGGTCTCGGTTTATTGTATATACCGACCATAAGAGTCTTCAGTATCTGTTCAGCCAGAAAGATCTGAATATGCGACAGCGCCGTAGTCTTGAGTTGCTTAAGGACTACGATTGTGAGATTCAGTGCCACCCGGGCCGGGCTAATGTGGCAGCTAACGCGCTAAGCCGTAGGGCATGCGGCCAGACTGTGATATCTAGGGCTTCGAGGCTTGAGATTACCTCGACATTGACTGATAGTCTGAGATTAGCACAGCAGGAGGGCCTGCGAGGTGATAATGTGAAGTGAGAGCGTCTGACCGGGCAGCTTGAGTCGTTGATCAGGGATGATCGCGGGCTGTTTGTGTTCCATGATAGGGTCTGGGTCCCGAGGGTTGGGAATATGCGGCAGTTGATTCTTGATGAGTCGCATCGGTCAATGCTATCTATGCATCCGGGGAGTACTAAGATGTACTGTGATCTCCGTGACTTCTACTGGTGGCCGGGAATGAAAAGGGATGTGGGCCGGTATGTTGAGCAGTGTATGACGTGTCTCAGGGTTAAAGTCGAGCATCAGAAGACGCACGGTCATCTTCAGCCGTTAGAGATCCCCGAGTGGAAGTGGTACCATATCACGATGGATTTCATTGTGAGACTTCCACGCACGGTCCGTGGAAATGATATGATCTGGGTCATAGTGGATCGACTAACGAAGAGTGCGCACTTCTTAGCCGTTCGGGGTACTATCACCATGGACCAGCTGGCGAGACTGTACATCAATGAGGTGGTATCGCGGCACGGGATTTCGATGTCGATTACTTCGGACAGGGGTACGCGGTTTACATCTCGATTCTGGCTGAGTTTCCAGCGGGAATTGGGCACCAGGGTTGAGCTGAGCACGGCGTACAGACCGCAGACTGACGGACAGACCGAGCGCACCAATCAGACCCTCGAGGATATGTTGCGGGCGTATGCTATCGACTTCAGTGGTAACTGGGACGTACATCTGCCATTGGACGAGTTCGCGTATAATAACAACTATCACACCACTATCAAGATGGCTCCGTTTGAGGCACTATATGGGCGCAAGTGCCTGACCCCAGTGTGTTGGGGCAAGGTCGGTGAGCGACCTATTAGCGGGCCGGAGCTACTCCAGGAGACCAGTGACAAGGTGGCTGTGATTCGGGAGCATATGAGGGTCGCCCAGAGCCGTAAGAAAAGTTATGTCGATCGCCGCTTGAAAGAGCTAGAGTTCAGTGTCGGGGATCGGGTATTGCTTAAGGTGTCACCGCGGAAAGGGGTCATCCGGTTCAGACATCGTGGGAAGCTGAGTCCGCGTTATATCGGGCCGTTCGAGATTGTTGAGAGAGTCCGGGATCAAGCCTACCGACTGCGATTGCCTTCAGAGTTGGTCGGTGTGCACGATACTTTTCACGTGAGTCATCTCTGGAAGTGTCTGGCTACAGATGACCAGTATGTGCCCCTATCTGAGATTACAGTCGATGAGCAGCTGCGATATGTGGAGCAGCCCGAGGCCGTTACCGACCGAAAGATTAAGAAGCTGGGAAATAAGGAGATTGCCTTGGTACTCGTTCATGGAAACACCATAAGGGTACCAACGCTACCTGGGAGCCCGAGTCAGAAATGCAATCGAGATATCCTCACCTGTTCCAGAGCTTGAGTTAGATTCTGGGACGGAATCTCTTTAAGAGGGGAGGATTTGTAACATCCGTCATTTCGACCTGGTAGTGGAATTATTTTAGTGGATAAATAAATTATTAATATTGGGTTGGTCCAATTATATCCCGTTTTGTGGATTGATACGTGTCGGGATTGGGCTTGCGTGTCATCGGTTTATAATTTTAATGAACGGATTATATTTTTGGGTTCACGGGATTAAATGGGTTAAATGGGCATTAATAGTGAAAATATGATATCGAGTTCGGGTTAATGGGTTCGGGACCGGTTAAAATAGAGACGTATATACGTGCTTTCCTTCATTTCTCCCTTATCCACTTGATTAAACTCTAAAAGTGTGTTGTGTGTGAGAATTGTGTGTGTTTGAGAGATTCTAGCAGCAAGAACCTTGTGTGGACTGAATTGGGTGCAGAAATTTGGAATAATCATCATCTTCTTCATCCTTTGTGTTCTTGAAGCTCCAAGGTAAGGGTACTCTATTTTCATGGCTTCAGTTTGAGTGATTGTTGTGAAGATGTGTGTGATAGCTCCTAAGTTGTAAAAGGGAGCTTGTATGCTGCTATTATGAGTTTTTTTGTGGTTAAATTCGTGTAACTAAGGAGTTGTAACTCCTGGGTAGAAGCATCGCAGGGCAGGATGCAGAGTTTCGCGGTGTCGCGGCGCGACCACGAGGGGGCCCGCGGCGCGACCAAGAGCCTGCAGTGAAAATCCGAGTTTAGGCCTATGAAATGAGTTTGGGTCGGAATTGTATCGGGTTCCTTCGGGATTGCTCGGGTTGGGTTTTGTGTGGGTTCGAGGTCTCGTTGGGATTGCTTTGAGTTGGGTTTCGGGTATTTATCGAGTTTTAGTTCCGTGGGGTTGTCGGGTTCGAATTGAGTTCGGGTCAATGTGATTGTGTGATACGTGTTATTCGGGAATTGTGTTTAATTATTGGGCTATCCGTGTGATTACAAGGACTAGCGGGCCTCGAGCCGGATTCGATCAGGGTGCTCAGACTTCGGGAAATCAGTCAGGTGAGTACTTGAGTTCTTTTCCAAACGCGCGCCTCTTTTATGTTTAGCCGGGTAGCTATACTTGTGCGTGTTATATATATGAGACAGGGACGTGAACCTCAGGTATATTCTATTCCTTATACGTGTTATGTATGAGATATGAGATCAATTCTGGGGTCCGTGATGAGTTCCATACGGACGATAAGTCGCGAAGGGGTATCGCGCGTGTTGACTGTCCCTCACAGTCCTTGGGGCGTATATATACGGCAGGGCCTGTAGCCGGGTCGCTCCTGTGCTACAGGGTATTGCTACTCACTGATGTGTGCGGTGTGTCGGCCGGGGAGGGGTCCCCGTAGGGCTTGTGTTCTATCCAGATCTCATACTTGTGTTTATATACCTGAGATGCGTGTTGGGCTATCGGGACAGGGACAGGGATTGTGTGCTACGTGCTATGTGTTATGTACAGTGTCAACCCTCGTGTGCTCACGGGCTTTATAGCTCATGTATTCGAGTCTAACATGTTCAGGGAATCAGAAGGGATCTCAGCTGCAGCCGAGGTAGATCCGAGATGGTTTCATGTTTGTATAGAACGATCTGTGATAGTTGTTTTGGGATGTATGTTGGTTTTAAACAGGATTTGCGAATATTTTGGAATGTAATCATATGTATCATATATGTGTTTATAGTTTTAATTAGTCGTAATATGCATTATCCTATGACATGTGTGTTATAGATCCGTTGCGTTATTGCCACCTATGATATTGGGTTGACGTGACATTTCTGGGATCGGGAGGGGTGTTACATTATTGCATAGTTCTAAATTAGGAAAAAGAGCGGGAAAATTAAAAGGTAATTCGTTGAGAGGATGCCATGTGGCAATGAGATGATCTCCTTTATTATAATACTAGTGTATTACCCGCGTATTACGCGAATATTTTTAATATATATAAAATATAATAAATAAAAAGATAAAGATATAAATATTATTTTTTAAACAAAAGTAGATAAGGTGATATTATTATTTATTATAACCTATTAATTTTGTATATTTCTAAATATATATGAAGAGTAATTACTTTCCTATATATTTTTTTAAACTTTTATTATATTATCTTATAATTAATAAGTTAGTAGATTATTAGATTTTGTTTAATATGATTTGGTTCGAATTTGAAAGTGGATTATATTATATTTGGATAGATTTAATTAATAAGTTAGTAGGGTATTAGATTTTGTTTGATTTGATTTGAATTTAAAAGTGGATTATATTATATTTGGATAGATTTGATTTAAATTTCTTTATTATTTTTAAAATCTATAACTGCCACGTGTAGATCCATGATGACGACACGTGGCTTCACTAGAAATGAGTATAGTTACTCTTTTAATAGTATAGATAGATATAGATAGATATAGATTTCAACAAATAATACTCACTAAAAGTAAGAACAAATCAACAAATGAACATACATCTATAAAAAAAAAGTTTCAAAGAGTTAGGGTTTTGATTTATTGTTTACCGAATGAGAGGCAAGACTACTTGATTCCGTGAATATGGTGACACGATGACAGACCTAGAGAACATCTTGGAGGGTGGATAATCGTGAAAACGTTGAGCTCTTATTTAACAAGCTTTGTGCGATGAGGAGAAGAGAGAGCGACATACAGAAGCCATGTCATGTCTTTGGGACATGATTGTATAATGGAAGAAAAACATAAAAGGTCTGTAATTTTTTAACCTAAAATTTAGGGTTAATATTGAAACAATCCTATTAACTTTTATTGATTTATCAATTAAGTCCGTGTATTTTCTTAACCATCTAAAGGAAAACAAAACCAACAAAGAATCAAATTTGAAAATTTAGCTTTCATGAAAATTTGATTAAATTTAACTTGTTTCTTATAATTATAACATGCTTAAGAAATTAACCTAGTTAAGAAAACCATCTTTTCTACCTGCTTGGAAAAACCATCAACATACATGCCTCACCGTCTGGATGATTAATAGTAATCGAACTAGTCGAATTCATGTGTTCACCGTAAGTTCTCGTTATCTTGGACCTAGTTTTTAGTTCTAACGTTTCCCGATCAAACTCACACTTCCACTTCCTTTGATTCACCTCCAATTTGTTTCCAGATCGATCTTCAGTTGCACATGGATAACTCTCTGATGATGAACGTAACTCGGTAACAAATTTTTTTGAGGTTACAATCGGAACACAAAAAACCAACTAAAATATACCACACCGAATACAATTCTAATCAGAAAGAAATCAAATTGCAATCCAAGCACAAATTAAAAAAAAACTGGAATGTAAAAATACACACGCAAAAGAATAGTTTGTTTATCTAACATTGGTAACTCCATGAATGCCTTTTCGGGCGAAGCGAGCCTTCCTTATGTTAACAATGTCAAACATAAATTCTTGGTTTGCTGAATTCACCGTGGTCTCGAACACTTGAAACTGGGTGTACAGTAGCGTGTATTACTCATTGTCTGTTATATTTGTGAATGTAATATGCGATCTTCCCTTCTGACTAGGGGTGTTTGGCTTACATAATGGATTTTGAAGGATTGAAATTCACTTAGGCCTTGTTTGTTTTTTGTTAGAAGATCTTCGAACCTCTTATGTCTGCGAACTCGAAGACGCGGGAAAATGTTTTATATGAAAGTGTGTTTGTCTTTTCTCCGTCTGCCAGCGTCTGCGAACCCCTTCCCGCGTCTGCGAAATCGTCTGCGAACGTCTTCCCGCGTCTGCGGACGTCTGCAGACCTTTAGTACATCTCTTCTGACCGCAGATTTCTACAGCTAAGTTCGCAGACCGCAGACATCAACCTCTTAAAAAACAAACAACACCTTAGAGTGTAATTTGAATTTTGAATTTTGATAACAACAAACAAAAATGTGTATAAATTCTATCAAAACTATGGTTGAAAAATCTATTTTTGGTGTAGAATCTCATATTATTATTCATATCAATATCCCTAGATATAATCGATGACATAAATATACTATTATTTCTTATCGGGTTGTCCTTGATGTTATAGTATTATTTGTTGATCGGCCAGTTTTCTCATTCAGTAATTTCACCATTTTGATGAGTCGTAGGTGTTTCGATGTTGATTGCTCGTATAAGCATCGATGTTTGGCAACTATTACGTTTACGTGGGTTGCTTTGTAACTTATGGAGTCCCTATTCCAACTCTTTTTTGCATTTTATCAACGAATGAGTATGTATTTTATCAGTTCTAGCTTTTTGTAACTTATTGAGTTCATATTCACACCAGATGAGCAGGGTCGTCCCTTGAATTTTAGGGGTCTCATGTCATAATTTTAAATAGGCCGTTTATTAATATTCTAAAAATAAAAAAAAATATTGATAATATAAATATTACTAAAATCAAGTATCTAAAAAATAATACAAATGTAACAAAATGTGTTTATTTAATTTAGAGTTAATTGCATAGATGATTCTTTAACTATCCACAAATTGCAGCTATCGTCCTTTTTTCGAAAACGTTGTAATTTGGGTGTTTTAGGTACCGAAAAGTTGCAATTAAGGTCCTTACTAACAGAATCCGTTAAATTGTGCCTTTAAATCAAGAGCATTTTCGTCTTTTCAAGGACAAAGGACCTTTTTTGCAATTTTTTCGTATTATTTTCATTTTCATTATTATTATTATCATTATTATTATTATTATTATTATTATTATTATTATTATTATTATTATTATTATTATTATTATTATTATCATCATCATCATCATCATCATCATCATCATCATCATCATTATTATTATTATTATTATTATTACAATGTTCATCCAACTTCATCACAAAATCAATCGCGTCGTTTTCAACGAATCCGCCGGTAGTCGTAAACAGACGTACTCTCGTTTCCGTCTTGCCTCTGCCGAGTCCTCCTCCTCAACTACCAAGACCACCACACTTCACCGTCGCACACCTCACCTCCGGTTATCTCATACAGCCACTTCCAACAACATTAATGACCCTGAGCAAGCGGAAAACTCTCTAATCATCGTATGTTGAAGCAACTCTGCAAATCAGATTCGAATTTCTAGGATGTAGATCAGATTGAAGACGAAAACGACATCAATAGCAATTCCACTGTGCCTGAATTTTTGAATACTGAAACCCTAGGCATAAAGCGGAAACGAGGCAGACCGCGGAAGCATGATAATGCAGTTTTCATCCGTCCTCCCACCGCCAAAAGAATTTGTCATAATACAACCAAGAAGGTTGTGGTATATGATAATGAGAGAGATAGATAAATTGTAAATGATAGAGGTGTGACGGTAAATATGACCACACTAACCGGATTATAGGACCCGTACGGGCCTGAAATTAGGAGGAGGACGGTTGGAATGTCGACAGAAGATGCATTGTTAGGGTTTCTGAGAGGTTTGAATGGACAGTGAGGGAGTAGGAGGAAGAAGAGGAGGGTTGTTGATGCTAGTGAATTTGGTGATGCTTTGCCTAAAGGCTGGAAGCTGAGTCTCTGTATCAAGAAGAAAGAAGGCCTGTTTTTCATTTCAATATATTCTAGTTGAGTAGGTGCCAAAAAACTGAGAATCCAGGAGGTGTGGGAAGGGGCAAGCTCAAGAAGATGAAAGGGAAGAGAGAATCCCAGCAAGAGTTGGGTAGTCATTGTTTGTCATCAAGCAACACTTTTTCTAATAAATGGAGGGTCAATCTAAAGACGTTTGTGAAAAACAATGGGTTGCGCTAAACTGGAAGTCTGCAAGTTGTTTTTCTTTTAAATAATAATGAAAATGAAAATAATAAGAAAAAATTGCAAAAAGGTCCTTTGTCCTTGAAAAGATGAAAATGCCCATCATTTAACGGCACCATTTAACGGATTCTGCTAGAAAGGACCTTAATTGCAACTTTTCGGTACATAAAACACCCAAATTGCAACGTTTTTGAAAAAAGGACGATATCAGCCATTTGGGGATAGTTAAAGGACCATCTATGCAATTAACTCTTTAATTTACATGACATCTACAAAATGAAGTAGTGAAACACCCGTCCTAATTATTTTAAACTTTTACCCAAGATCTGAAATAAACTGTCAGCAAAATACGGGACAACTAATTTTCTTCTTTTGTCAATACAACATAAGGATAATAAAGACATCATCAAAATACATCACATGCAAACTTATTAGCTTGACGCCGCTAATTCCTCGGAATGTCAAACTACTAAGTCACCAAAATAAGGTTTAAGTCTTAAGAGTTGATAATAGAGTACATGCCAATAGAGTCTAAGGGTTCTATATAAACCCAATGAGTACAGAAATGACCAAAAAGCTAAAAGTAACTCTCTAGCAATGTCATGATGTGGTGTCAACGATCATAGTCCAGAACAGGATGTCGCTGCACCTTTACCTTTGTCTAAATCTGTAAAATAATATCCCCACAACCGGAGTAAGCTGACCAGGCTCAATGAATAACTATTTAACAGTCATAAACAAGTATATGTTCATATAACATGGTAATAGCAGGTTAGTGGTCATCTGGGATTCCAAATATCGTCTGTAATCCCTAATAAAGGTTTTGGGTATCTCCCAGAACAGACTCCAAGTATCGTCTAGAGTCAGATCTCAAGTATAGTCTGAGATCAAAGTCTTATGACTCGAGATACGGCGTCCTGCGTGCCACACGAAGTAGCAAAGCTCAGCCGTGTAAAGTATATAACATGCATATATGGGGTAACTCCCAAATATAATGATAATCAAATGAAACAACCAAGGCTCAAATAGCAGGTAGCAATAAACAAGTAATAATCAAGTAATCAAAGCATATATAAACAATAATACATGTTTAAGAAAGTAAATATGTTACTCACAACGCCTGTAATAAAGTCTGGTTCTTCAATCAATGAACTCTCGGCTACTGAGTAGTGCTAAACCCGTTCACCAAAAACCCACTACTGCCCTAAAAGTTGAGTTTGTTATTGACACACTAAAATCTAACTTATTTCCGCTATTATTAAATTTATAAGTTGACCACCAAATATATCACCTAGAAGTCCATCCATTATTTTATTAAGGATAACTTTAGATTCGATCTCTGACGATGCAATTACTCATTAAACTTGTCTATATTTATTAATAACATTTCTCGATTAAATATTATTTTGTACTTTATAATAGAAAAATCTATTATAATAGAGTTAAATAAAATTTTGATAATTTTGATTCGATATTAAAGATCACACATACACACAGATATATATATATATATATATATATATATATATATATATATATATATATACTCATATCCAACGTATATATAAAAAGTTTTATTGTTTGTCCAACATTTCTAATTAAATGCGTTAAATAACAAATTTATTTAACCCAAACTAATGAGTTACAAAAGAATTTATAAACTTGATTGTGATTCTATTTTTATGACTATTCCTTTATTTTAAGCTTTTAATAAAAATGAAGTTTTTCTTCCAACGATGGAGTTTTAGGTTTTTAATAGAGAGATGATGATAAAAAAATTCACTTTCTATCACAAAGCTTCATTCAATCTTGATTCATAAAATAATGAAAATGAACAAGAATTGAGAATTTACCTTAAGTTGAAATGAAGAGAATGAAGAAGAAGAATTATAAATCCTTCCAACTTTTGTTTTCTTTTCAATCTTCCATCCAATACAATTTTTTTTTGAAGAAATTGATTTCATTTTATAGAAGATGTTGGTGGTTTATTGCTTGGTTGAATGGAGAAACAAGGATGGGTGCAAGAATTAAAAATTATCAAGGGATGGGAGGGAGAAGAGATTGATTCGATTGACTGGCTTTCCTTCTTTCTTTTCTTTTTTTCTTTTTTTTTTTAAAAAAAAAAATCTAAGACATCATCAAAATAACATTATTTTATTTGAATAGACGAAAAGCGGTATAAATTATCACCGAAAATTTGGGGTGTTACAATCTCTTCCCCGTTAGCTTGATCTCGTCCTCGAGATCCTTCAGAATGGAATAGATTGGGATGTTTGGCTAACATTTCTGCTTTGGTCTCCCACGTGTAGTTGGGACTGCGATGGTGTCTCCACTTGACTAACATCATTTCTATCTCTCTGTTGCGCAACTTGATGATTTTGGAGTCGATAATTTTCTCAGGTTCTTTGACATATCTCTACCTTTCATCAATCCGAACGTCTTGCGTAGGCACCATCTCTTCACCATGTTTGAGGCATTTTCGCAGATAACTCACATGGAACACATTGTGAACTCCTACTAACTCTGGAGGTAACTTAAGTCTGTAGGCTTGCTCACCAACGCGCTCAATGATCTTGTACGGACCGATAAACCGAGGGCTGAGCTAGCCTCGTTTTCCAAATCGCCTAATTCCCTTCCAAGGTGACACTTTGAGCATAACCATACTGCCAACCTCAAGCTCAACGGGTCTATGCTTCTTGTCCGCATATTTCTTTTGTCTATTTTGAGCTGCCTCATATTCTCTCTAATAATCTGAATCTTATCATGCGTAATCAGTAATAGTTCAGGACCTCCAATAGGTTTCTCACCAACCTCACGCCAACAAGAAGGGGTACGACACCTACGACCGTACAGGGCCTCGAAAGGTGCCATGCCGATAGACGAGTGATACGAGTTATTATATGAAAACTCGATCAACGGCAAGTGTGCATCCCAGTTTCCATCAAAATCAATCACACAGGCGCGTAGCATATCTTCAAGGGTCTGAATCGTACGCTCACTCTGGCCATCCGTCTGTGGGTGAAACGTGGTACTAAGGGTGACACGCGTACCCAACTCTTGCTGAAAACTCTGCCAAAATCTTGAAGTAAACCGAGAATCCCTATCAGATACAATCTTCTTAGGAACGTCATGCCTAGAAATAATCTCATTGATGAATATTTGTGCCCATCGCTCCATAGAATAGTTCTCTCGAACCGGTATAAAGTGAGCACTCTTTGTAAGATGGTCAACAATTACCCAAATGGAATCGTGCTGTCGAAGAGTCTTTGGTAACTTAGTTACAAAATCCATAGAAATTGCTTCCCATTTCCACTGTGGAATGTCTGATGGTTGCACGCAGCCATATGGCTTCTGATGTTCGGCCTTGACTTGCAAACAGGTCGTGCAGTTTTGAACATAATCTCCAACATCTCTTTTCATACCCGGCCACCAGAAATCCGCACATAAATTGCGATACATCTTCGTGCTACCTGGATGAACTGATAGTCGGGTATAGGCTTCCCACAAAACCAACTCTCTAAGACCTCCTCTCTTGGGTACCCATATTCGTGTGTCAAACAACAAAACACCTCGACTATCTGGGGATAGACGATCGACATAACCGACCATGCGCTCGGACTTAATATGCTCGTCTGTAAAGCTTCAGTTTGGAACTTGATAAGATCATCAATCATCGTATCTTTAGCCGGAACCCATGCATTAGCACAACACAACACCTCGGAGTACGACTTACGACTTAAGGCATCTTCGACCACGTTACCTGAGTGATAAAGAATCTCGCAGTCATAATCTTTAATTAACTCCATTGCACGGTGTTGCCTCATATTTAACTCCTTCTGATCGAAAATATATTTGAGGCATTTGTGATCGGTAAAAAGCTGACAACGAGTTCCGTAAAGATAGTGTCGCCACAACTTGAGAGCAAAAAACACAGCTGGTAGTTCTAAATCATGAGTGGGATAATTCTTTTCATAGTCCTTGAGTTGACGAGATGCATAGGCTATAACTCTTCCCTGTTGCATCAAAACACATCCCAGACCATGTATCGATGCATCACTGTAGACCACAAACTCTTCATTTCCATCATGAAGAGAAAGGATTGGAGCCACACATAAGTGCTTTTTCAGTGTCTGAAAAGCTTCCTCTTGAGCTTCACTCCACACAAACTTGATATTCTTACGGGTCATAGAAGTTAAGGGAACAACAATCTTCGAGAAATTTTGAATGAATCGGCGATAATTACCCGCCAGACCAAACTGCGAACCTCAGAGGCATTACGAGGTTGCTTCCAATTAAGAATAACTTTCACTTTTGATTGATCAACTGCAACCCCTTCGCCACTGATCGTGTGACCGAGGAACTGCACCTCCTGAAGCCAGAATTCGCACTTAGAAAACTTTGCATAGAGTTGTTCTTGGCGCAACAAATCCAGCAACTGCTTGGCATGCTCGGCCTCTGACTTAGAATACACTCGAATGTCATCAATGAACACAATTACCGACTTATCAAGCATCGGTCGGCAAATCCTGTTCATGAGGTCCATGAATGCTGCAGGGACATTGGTTAAGCCGAATGGCATCACCAAGAATTTGTGATGTCCATATCGGGTATGAAAGGCCGTTTTATGAATGTCCTCTTCATGGATCTTAAGTTGATGATAACCCGATCTCCGAATGATTTTTGAGAATACAGAAGCACCCTGCAACTGGTCGAAAAGATTATCGATTCGGGGTAAGGGGTATTTATTTTTGATGGTCACCTTATTAAGCTCCTGGTAATCAATGCACATCCGAAAGGTGTCATCCTTTTTCTTTACAAACAAGACCGGCGCACCCCAAGGCGAAATACTCGGTCGAATAAAACCACGATCCAAAAGCTCCTGCAACTGAGACATCATCTCTTTCATCTCTGCAGGTGCTAAACAATAAGGTGCACGGGCTATCGGAGCTGCACCTGGCATAAGATCAATGAGGAATTCGACTTGCCTGTCAGGTAGCAAGCCAGGCAATTCGTCAGGGAATATATCCGGAAAATCACAAACGATGGGAACATCATTTACCGATTTCTTGACCAGAGAGGAATCAATGGCATAAACTAAAAAGGTCTCACATCCTCTAGAAATATGACGACGAGCCTTGATCATCGAGATCAAACCAAGATCACCGGATCGACGCTCACCATAGACACGAATAACATTACCATGCTCATCAGAGATATGAATCAAGCGTTTCTTGCATACAATACTGGCATTATTGGCGGACAGCCAATCCATGCCAACAATAACATCAAACCCTCCGATAGTCATCGGTACTAGGTTGATAGAGAAATCCCGATCCTCAAGATTTAAGGTACAACCTCTATAAATTTCGGATAATAACACAACAGAACCATTCGCGGTCTCCACAGAAATAGGAGATAGATAATAACATAGGTTCTATACCAAGATGTCGTGCAAATATAGCAGATACAAAGGAACGATTCGCACCAGAATCAAATAATATACGAGCAGGTAAGGAGTTTAGAAGAAATATACCGGTGACGACATCTGGAGTCTCACGTGCCTCGTTAGCGGTAATCTGAAAAGCTCGCGCCTTGGCCTTAGGTGCCTCTGATTTCTTCTGTGACGATGAAGTTGGAAGAACTGGTCTCTGAACTGATGTTAGGCTTCCACTCTGATTCTGAGTGCGACGGGGGCAAGAGCTAGAATAGTGACCCAAGGCACCACACTCATAACAAGTCACCGGATACGTAGGACAATCAACTCGCTTGTGTCCCCCACCACAACCAGAACAAACTAATGTTGAACTTGGACAGGCTCCTTGGTGTCTCTTACCACACCTAGAACAATCACGCGGAATATGAGACAGCGATCCCGACTGCTGCTGTAGTCGGTTCTGAGGAAGTGATGATCCTGATGTCTTAGCTAGACCAGAAGATGATCGAGATGAACCCTACTGAAACTGTCTCCTCGAAGCTGAAGATCCTGAAGAATACCCATGTGATCCCGACTGATCCTCTTTAGAGGTGGTGGTGGCATCAAAGTGGCATCAGGTAGAGATAGTGCACGTTCGCGCCTCCGCACACACATAATTGCCTCCTCGAATGATGGAAAATATCGTAACTCAACAAACTCTCTGATCTCAGGTCTCAACCCCAAAATGAAGTGTTCAGTCTGACTCTCTTCATCAGGCACAAGATGCGATCCAAACTGTAGTTTCTCTCTAAATAATGCTTCATACTCAGAAATCGTAACAGAACGTTGGGCGATGTACATAAACTGCTTTCCCATCTCTTTCACCAAATCAGCTGGATAGAATTGTTTCTTGAATCGAGTCAAGAACTGCTCCCATGTCATACCCTAAATTAGATCGTCACCTATAGCCTTTGATGTATTCTTCCACGATGTCGCTGCTCGACCAATGAGTATACCAGTGGCATACTCTACCATATCTACCTCCCAACAATGACTCATACGGAAAGCCTTCTCCGTCTGCTCAATCCATTCCATAGCCTGGATTGGCTTGGCTACCCCAGTAAACTCTTTAGCACCAGACTCTTTGAACACTTTAAATTTTACACGCTCAGGTCCTCGAGTATTAGCCTCACCAGTAGTGTTAGCTCGTTTCCTATTTTCCCCGGATGGAGTCGTTTGAACATTTTCTCCCTCTGCTGATGTTGTTGCTATAATCAAATCACGAATTTCCTGAAACCCCCCTCTGAGTATTCATGTGGCTTTCTGCCATTGCCGAACGTAGTAACCGAGTCACTTTCTTCATGATGCGTGCCTCTGTAGCAGGCACTCGCTCTATCTCAGACTCGGAGTCTTCCCCGTTAGACTCGTGTTCCAAGCTGACATCATCTTCGTCCTCCTCAAAGTGTCCTTCAGAATTATCATGAATATTATCACTCGGTTCTTTGTCTTGAACATGTGGTATTCCTTGGCTTCCTTGGTCATCTATGTTTCTGTGAATAAAATTCACAAGAAAACGAACGGACTTGGAATTATTGGAGATTAAGGTTTATGATTCGGTAGTGATTTATGATAGATTGATATTTATATAAGCATTCTATTAAGCATTCCCGATTTAATCCCTACCAATCCTAGAGTCATTAATGAATTATCAATCCTAGTAGTCCCGTATTTGTCCTAAATTAAGTTCTAATAGTGAGTATGCATCTTAGGTCTTAGACTAAGTTCTCAACTGCACCTAATTCCCTCAAACCGATGCTCTGATACCATATTGAAACACCTGTCCTAATTATGTTAAACTTTTACCAAAGATCTGAAATAAACTGTCAGCAAAATACGAGACGACTAATTTTTTTCTTTTGTCAATACAACCTAAGGATAATAATGACATCATCAAAATACATCACATGCAAACTTATTAGCTTGACGCCGCTAATTCCTCGGAATGTCAAACTACTAAGTCGCCAAAATAAGGTTTAAGTCTTAAGAGTTGATAATAGAGTACATGCTAATAGAGTCTAAGGGTTTTATAAACCCAATAAGTACAGAAATGACCAAAAAGCTAAAGTAACTCTCTAGCAATGTCATGATGTGGTGTCATCGATCATAGTCCAGAACAGGATGCCGTTGCACCTTTACCTTTGTCTAAATCTGTAAAATAATATCCCCACAACCGGGGTAAGCTGGCCTGGCTCAATGAATAACAGATTAACATTCATAAACAAGTATATGTTCATATAACATGGTAATAGCAGGTTAGTGGTCATTTGGGATTCCAAGTATCGTCTGTAATCCCTAATAGAGGTTATGGGTATCTCCCATAACAGACTCCAAGTATCATCTGGAGTCAGATCTCAAGTATAGTCTGAGATCAAAGTCTTATGACTCGAGATACGACATCCTGCGTGCCACACGAAGTAGCAAAGCTCAGCCGTGTAAACTATATAACATGCATATATGGGGTAACTCCCAAATATAATGATAATCAAATGAAACAGCCAAGGTTCAAATAGCAGGTAGCAATAAACAAGTAATAATCAGGTAATCAAAGCATATATAAACAATAATACATGTTTAAGAAAGTAAATCTGTTACTCACAACGCCTGCAATAAAGTCTGGTTCTTCAATCAATGAACTCTCAGCTATTAAGCAGTGCTAAACCCGTTCACCAAAAACCCACTACTGCCCTGATAGTTGAGTTTGTTATTGACACATTAAAATCTAACTTATTTTCGCTATTACTAAATTTATAAGTTGACCACCAAATATATCACCTAAAAGTCCATCCATTATTTTATTAAGGATAACTTTAGATTCGATCTCTGACGATGCAATTACTCATTAAACTTGTCTATATTTATTAATAACATTTCTCGATTAATTATTATTTTTTACTTTATAATAGACAAATCTATTATAATAGAGTTAAATAAAATTTCGATAATTTGGATTCCACATTAAAGATCACACATACACACAGATATATCTTTACTACTAATAAAGCATTTAGCTTTTTACAAGCTACAATGCACAATGTACAACTTCTTAAAGCTAAAATCTTGAATTTTAAGACTTACAAGTCTTTTAAGCATCATGTACAAGTGCCTTCAGCTTAATATTTGAAATTTGTGCTTTGTTCGTCACTATTTTAAATTTTAAACAAGGGATAATTGCGCAAAAAACCCCAAACTTGTCCGCTTTTTGTGATTAAAACCCCGAACCATTTTTCAATGCATAGAAAACCCCGAACTAACTAAAAATCAGTAAATCAAGGTTTTATCAATGGGTAACCGGTTGAAACCGCTTATTAATCCTACATAGACCGGTAAATAACCTACATGTGATAAATTTTAATTGTTGAAACCGGTTGCCAAGTATTACATATCATTTAAAACCACGTTGATAATTTTTAGTTGTAATTTTTAAACGGGATTACCTCATCTACGAGCGTTAAAAATGATGTGCAATACTTAGAAATCGGTTTCAACAATTAAAATTTATTATGCGTAAGTTATTTACCAGTCCACGTAGGATTAATAACCGATTTCAACCGGTTACTCATGGATAAAACCTTGATTTACGGACTTTTAGATAGTTCGGGGTTTTCTATGCAACGAAAAATGGTTTGGGGTTTTAATCACAAAAAACGGACAAGTTTGGGGTTTTTTGCACAATTATCCCTTTAAACAACTAGGGACACAACCAGACATTGGGAACGCAAACCGGATTTTTCAAGACAACTCTTTGCTTCTCCATGCACGCTCTCAACTCCAACTCTTTCCCTTCCCTCACCAGATTTGCACCGTCTCAGTCGCCGCCACCACCTCCTCCTCCATCCCCATCTCCGCCGCCACCACCATAACCACAGAGATTTCCTATAACTTAGCCAATCACAATCGCTTCCTTCTCGTTCCATCCAAAGCGGTTCCCAGATTTTTTTGTTGCATTTCAGGTGCCGTTTGGATTGCATGATTTTAAAATGATGGATTCTAAAATGATAGGATTTTAAAATTATTAGGGGGGTGAGTGCATTATGAAATGAGGAGAATTGTGGAATGTGAAATCCTAAATGAAGCTAAATCCTTTCATTTTAGTTTTTATCCAAACATGACAAAGAAGGATTTCTAAATCCAAATCCTAAATGAGTTGTTAAAATCCTACAAACCAAACGCCACCTCAATTTCATTCAGATTCTCTTCTTCACTATCGGTTCAGATGGCTTCGCTTCATCTTCTACGGTTCCATTTTTCAGATTCTTCATTAGCCTCGTACTATGGGTTATTAATCGTTGTGCTCGATTCAACATCAGAATCATCGATCGATTGACCATCAAAATCACTCAGGCCTTTTTATTGTTCACAAACTAGGGTTCCAATCCGTACACATTCCTCCTTTGTGTCTTCCTCTAGGTCCTTAATACTTATACATGGATTCCCGACTGCATAAGGTTTGATTTCTCAATTTCGGGTCTGATCAATTTCTTTTTCTTTTCTGGCTTCATCCAATGTCGCTGATTTTCTATCTTTTGCAGATGAGAATTTATGAGTATATCATGATGACATTTGTGAGGGTTTTGAGAAATGAAAAGATTTAGGTTGTTTATTAGGATTATAAGGGCGGCTTCTAGAGATTGGAGGGATGGTATCAATAGATTCATCATCGGCGAAGCTAAGGAGAGTAGGTTTTTCATGTTTGAAGTGGTTGTGGGCGGGTTTTGATTGGTGTTTTTTGGTGGTAGTGGTGGTTTTTTCTTTAGTTTCATCGCCGTTGTCGTCCTCCTCTGCTCTACATGGAAGATTCTGACTTTGCCGCTTCTCATAGCAACTGTCGCGGTTGGGCAGTGGACGTTATTAATGATAAAATACCCTCTCCAGATTTATCTAGCTCATTGCCATTGCAGGTATCTTTTTTCTCTATCTTTTTTAATAAACTATTATACCAAATAAAACTCTGTAACATGCATTGCATACTTTTATGTATTTACATTATCCTTTTTAAAATGAAAACTGTAAATTTATTAAAAATTCATGGGTTTTTACATTATCATTTTAGGTTGTTTTAAGTTTTGTTGATTGTGGTATTAAGTTGTATTTGCTTTTGCTGATCCTTTTTTGCTCTTCAAAGTTGGCTGGATTGGTGTGTTTTTCCTGGTCTCATTTTTTTTAATGTATTTGTGTGTGTGTGTGTCTATATATATATATATATATATATATATATATATATATATATATATATATATATATATATATATATATATATGTAGAGTGACTCCCTGTGTGTGTGACAGAAAAGAAGAACCAGTAGCAGCATCTCAACAATAAAACAGAAATAAATCTAAGTTTTGTGTGTGCTTGTGGTTGAAAACAGAATGAAAGATCAGTGATAGTAGCAACATTTCAAAATAAAAACAACAATTAAGTGTGATTGTATGATCAAAATGGTCATGTGTCTGGCTTAAAGACAGAATAAATGATCAGCAACAGCCCTTTAATTGATGAATGAACTAAGTTGTGTGTGCTTGTGGCTTGAGAACATAAAAATCAGCAGCATGTAATACATATATGTATGCATAAACAAGTGTGTTTAGGTGACTTTAGTTGGTTTAAATGGCCACAATAAAGAATGAAACGGCAGCCCTGTGATATGTAAATTTATATATACTCATTCTATGTCATTGTGTTTGGCATTTTGCTGTCAAAATCAGAAGGAAAACATCAGCAGCAACAGCAGCCATAACAACAAAAGATAATTGAGTCTTGTGTGTGTTTTGTGTGTTCTTTGCCGACAAAAATCAGGACTATCAACAGCCTTCATCATTAATACAGAAAGAAAGATCAGTAGCAAAACTCAACAATAGAACAGTGTTTTTGTAATGTGTGTTCGTATAGGATCGCAGAAGCAGCCCACAAGGGCAAAATGGAAAGTAAAAACAGAGAGTGTGTGTGTGTCTCAGTTTCAAGTTTCAAGTAACAGCAACAACAAGCTAAGCAAATGTGTGTGCTGTGTGTGTAGAAGTGACCGAGACAAGATCTTAGTAACCATGTATGAAACTTATTGATTTGCTATCTCTAACTAACAGAAACATCTTTTTCTTGTCTTAATTTCGAGTTGCGTCTGTCCTGCATAAAGGTTCATAAAACTCAAATATTGTTAGGTAATTCTCAGGCAATTATCATTTGTTTGTCTTATTACGAGGTGCGTCTGTACTGCATAATGGCATCTGCCATCTATTAATGATTCAATGTAGGGCCAGGACTAACCTCTCTATACTTTTTTTTTTTGAAATTCGACTTGATTAAGATTCAAAATTAATTTTACTTAGGTTGATGGGCAGGGGATGTTCAGTTGGGAAGGATGCGCAATTCAAAAGTATATTACTTTGTCTTTTATAATCTACGTATGTAATTCTTGGACCAAATTGAACCAACTTGTGTGTTCATACTATTTGTCGTTGCTGTGTGTGTGCCGTTTTTTCATCACTTGACACCTTGGGAGTTGGGGCCAATTGCATTTCAAAAAGTTGGAATCTCATGAGTTTGTGTGACATGTGGAAACAATTATATCTAATCTAATCATTTCAAGTCATTATGGTCCAACTCTAATGACCAAAAGTTCACTGAAATGTTTCTTCGAGAACTACTCTATCTCTACAATTCCAATAACAGTTTACTTATTAAGAAATCTCTTAAATGTGCAGTGGGGAATATGAATTTATCAGCAAGATTTTTCAAGAGATCTTTTACAATATAAAACCTTACGGTCTGGAGAATAATCTAATTGGTATTTAATCTCGTATTATTGCTGCTACTGATCTTTCTATTACACACAAGTAGCTTAATTTCATGATAATCGATTCCTTATGACTATTCGTTGGTGTACTTAGATTGCCAATTTGAAACCATTAAGTCTTAAAAATTATGAAAGCTTGTGTACTTGGATGTCATATTGAGCTTATCATCATACCCAACATTATTGACTATCTGTAAAAATAATCAAAATCACTAATTAATGTTATGGGTGGTCTCATGCCCTACTACAAATAGATACTGTTTTTATAACTGTTGTTTTCTTTTGGTGGGTATCTACTAGCGTTGATTCAACACCCTTTTCTACCTATAATCCATCATGTAATATGATCATATAGCATGAATTTATGTAAAAAATATGATTTTGGACAGCAACTATTTAGTGGAGAAATCCTTGAGCTGCTGCAAGAGTTTAGACATAATAAATATACATATCAACTCATAAACATGATCCATTAATTCCAGATTCATTCCTACTCTCTATTTACCTTGAAAGCATGATCACATAGCATGAAATGGTGTAAAAATGTAATCTGGGCAGGTGTAGATTTCTGTTTTATTTTTCTTATGATGTCTTGCCCATTGAATTTATGAAATCATAAGTTTTAATGAGTCTAAAAATACCTGACATTTGTTCTTGGTATTATCGTGCAGACGTGCACCCAAACTCATAGCTGGACCAATTGAGGACACAATTGCAAGTGATATTTTGTTACCTTTCTCTTCCACTCTCCTCCTTTCATATGTTTATCGTTTTCTCATGTAAATCCATTTAAATCCGTTTATGCATGTGTTATCCGTCACTCTTCAATGTAGAGTAAAAAATATAGGAGATAAATTTGACACCACAAGAACACAATTTTTATTTTTATTTCTTGAATATTTTCTTTTCTTCCTCCTTACAACTCAAAAGTAATATCAATATAAAGACTAAGTTATGAGATTCATAACTAGCTACATAACTACTCCATTAAACACTAAACTCTTCACCTTTCATAACTCATGGTGGTTACTAGACATTAATCACCAAACTTTTCATCTTTTGGTGGTTACATGAATTAATCATAAACTTAAACATAATAATTATTCAAGTTTAATTTTTTTTTATTGCTAACAATGCCTCCTTTAAATTAAACTTGCTTTTTACTCCCAATCTTTCAACATTCTTCCTGAAAAATTTCCCACCAAGCGGCTTCGTAAAAATATCCGCCATTTGATCTTCTGTCTTGCAATACTCAACTTGAACATCTCCTTCATTGACAAGGTCCCTCAAGAAATGATATCTGATGCGGATATGCTTTGTTCGTCCATGAAGAATTGGATCTTTTGTGACTGAAATAGTCGAGCTATTATCACAATACAAAGTGGTTGTCTTATCTTGCTTTTGCATAAGACTTTCCAAAATTTCGCGCAACCAAACCAATTGACAACCAGCATATGCTGCAGCAATATATTCGGCCTTTGTAGTAGAAAGTGTCACAATTTGTTGTTTCTTAGAACTCCATGATATCGCACCAGTGCCAAGATGAAACACATAACCAGACGTGCTTCTGCTATCATCCATACTTCCGGCTAAATCACTATCAGTGTAACCGATGAGGTTAACTGGTACATTAGCCTCATAAAAAATTCCATGATCAATTGTACCTTTAATGTATCTGAGAATCCTTTTTGCTGCTTCCCAATGATTTGAATAAGGTTTCTCCATAAACCTACTCACCAAGCTTACACCGTACATGATATCAGGCCTTGTAGAAGTTAGATACATCAAATTTCCAACAAGACTCCTGTATAAAGTTGAAGTCACCATCTTGCCTTCACCTTCTTTAGATAACTTCAAACATGTGATGCATGGAGTGGTGACCGGATTCGCATTCTCCATCTTGAATTTCTTTAAAATTTCTCTTGCATAACCCTCTTGTGAGATAAAAGTTCCCTTCTTGGATTGATGAACCTCAATTCCAAGAAAATGGTGAAGTTCTCCCAAATCTGTCATTTCAAATTCTGCCATCAATGAGTGTTTGAACTCATCTAACATCCCCAAATCGTTTCTAGTTAAAACAAGATCATCAACATAAAGACTAACAACAATGAAATTTCCATGTGAATCTCCTTTAGTGTAAAGAGAATGCTCATATGGACATTTTTCAAATCCATAATTCTCAAAATACGAATTGATACGACTATACCAAGCTCGTGGTGATTGTCTCAATCCGTACAACGCTTTCTTCAACTTGTACACTTTATTCTCTTCACCTTTTTTGACAAACCCAAGTGGTTGATCAACATAAACTTCTTCTTTGAGAACACCATTCAAAAATGCGGATTTTACATCCATTTGAAACATTTTCCAACCATTTTGAGCAGCAAGAGAAATGAGCAACCGAATAGTTTCGAGTCTTGAAACAGGAGAATATACTTCACTAAAATCTTCACCTTCTTTTTGCTTGAAACCTTTTGCCACCAATCTTGCCTTGTGCTTGTTGATAGATCCATCCGGATTCATCTTTGTCTTGTACACCCACTTTACTCCAATAGAATTTTTGTGTGGTGGCAAATCGATAAGCTCCCATGTGTCATTTTTTTCAATAGAGCTAATTTCTTCTTGCATGGCTTTCCTCCATTTTTCTTCTTGACAAGCATCATCAAAGTAAATTGGATCTTCCCCTGCAAAGAAAGCAAAAAATACAGAATCATTTTGCACAATCTCTTCTGTTACATCATATAACTCTTGAAGAGTTCTTGTCTTTCTTATCGGGCTTCTTGGAGAAGAACTTGCTGAAGAATTTTGAGAACCGGGAGGACTCTCTTCTTGAACATTAATTTCAGCATTTCCAATCTCTTCTTCTTCAACTTGAAAAGGAAAAATTGGTAAATTTTCCTTTTCAACTTCGATCCCTTCAAAGAAAGAACTTTCATCAAATCGAACATCTCGACTTATCACAATTTTCTTTGTCGTTGGATTATACAACTTGTATGCTTTGCTTCTTTCACTATAGCCAATAAAGATGCACTTTTCTGACTTGTCAACCAACTTACTTCTCATTGAATCTGGGACATGAGAATAAGCAACACTTCCAAATACTTTAAGATGATGAACACTAGGTTTTGTACCATACCATGCTTCATGTGGTGTGCAATTTCCCAAACTCCTTGTTGGTGACGTGTTAATAAGGTAAACTGCACAAGAAACAGCTTCAGCGCAAAAACTTCTTGGTAACTTCTTCTTTTTTAATAAACATCTTGTCATCTCCATTTCTGTTCTATTCTTCCTTTCACATACACCATTTTGTTGAGGTGTATAACGGACCGTCATTTCATGTCGAATGCCATTGTCTCGACAATATTTCTCAAATTCATTAGAGAAATATTCACCCCCAGGATCTGTCCGCAAAGTGTTGATTTTTAACCCCGTAAATTTCTCAACTTCACCCTTGAAATCCATAAATCTTTGAAAAGCTTTCAAATTTTTCTTTAACACAATACACCCAAACTTTTCGTGAGAAATCATCAATAAAAGAGATAAAATAACGATTACCTCCCAAAGATGAAACGGTCATCGGCCCACACAAATCTGAGTGAATAAGTTGCAATGGTCTTTTTGCTTGCCATGATGATTGAGAGGGAAACGGGGTTCTATGTTGCTTTCCAAATTGACAAGCTTCACAAACTTCATTCATACGATCAATTTTAGGCAATCCTCTCACCATCATTTTCCTTGATAGTAATTCCAAATCTCCATAATTCAAATGACCATACCTATCATGCCATAACTTGGAAACTCCTTTGTCAACAGCAACAAAACATGACATATATTGATTTTAAAGAGCCAACGAGAAAAGATTATTTGACGCAACCGCAACTCTAGCAATGACTTGAGTTTTCTTTGACAAAGCACAAGTCATGTCATGAAAATGAATATCATAACCTTTCTTCAAAAGATGACCAACACTAAGCAAATTACTTTTTAGGCCAGGAACAAAATAAACTTCTGACATTTTCTCAATACTTCCTTGTCTTGTTTTAAATTCTAGTTCACCAACACCACTAACTTTATATGATTTTCCATCTCCAATTTTAACTTCGCCATAATCATTTTCAAACAACTTGGAAAATAAATCTTTGTTACCTGTCATATGCTTGCTAGCGGCGCTGTCTATGTACCAGACATTTTCATTATTTCCGCATTGAGATACTAGTAACAAAGTGTCTTGATTATGAGACTCTGTGTTTTTACTTCCGCTAGCCCAATTTGCATCGTGTTTTTCTCCATCTCTAAACCAATTATCTCTTGCTAAATGACCGGGTTTGTGACAGTTATCACATTCAAAATAACCGCGTCCTCTTCCTCTTTGATAACCACGTCCACGTCCTCTTTGCCAACTTTGAAAACTTTGACTTTGATTTTCTTCATTCCACCCATTTTCATTTCTTCCATAGTTTCCTCTTCCACGAGAATTTGCAAATCTTCCTCTAGAGTTTCCTCCTCTTCCACGATCATGGTCTTTACCTCTTTGGCTTTTGAAATCTTCTTGCTTCTCATTTAACGACAACTTTGACTTGAGGGCTTGTTCCAAAACTACTTCTTTCTTTTTCTTAGTAAATCTTTCTTCATGAGCTTGCAACGAGCCAGTTAGTTGATCAATTGTCATAGAATCTAAATCCTTCGATTCTTCAATGGCTACAACAATATAATCAAATCTAGAATCCAAGGAGCGAAGAATTTTTTCAATGACACGAATATCATCCATAGTTTCACCATTTCTTTTTAATTGGTTAACTGCCGACAATACCCGTGAACAATAATCAGAAACTAGTTCTGCTTCTGTTTTATGCAAGCCTTCAAATTCCGCTCGAAGAGTTTGCAACCGTACCTTTTTTACATTTTCAGCGCCTTTGTATGTCATCTCCAAAATCTCCTATGCTTCCTTTGCCGAAGTAGCACCACATATTTTCTCCCACGCAGCTTCATAGGATTGTACTCCTTGGTATATCCAAAACAAAGCTTGTTGGTTCTTTTTCCTCCATCTTCTTAGATTCTCCTTTTGAGCTTGGTTTAACTCTTCTTCATTTTCTTCTTCCGTGTAGCCTTTTTCAACTATCTCCCATTCTTCTTGAGATCCAAGAAGAGCCTTCATTTGGATACTCCATTTGGCATAGTTATCTTTGGTTAATTGAGGAACAAAGGAAAGAGGAATAGAGTTGTTCATTTGAACAAATTTTGGACCCTAGATTAAAGAGCTCTGATACCAATTTGTAGAGTAAAAAATATAGGAGATAAATTTGACACCACAAGAACACAATTTTTATTTTTATTTCTTGAATATTTTCTTTTCTTCCTCCTTACAACTCAAAAGTAATGTCAATATAAAGACTAAGTTATGAGATTCATAA
The DNA here is from genome assembly GCA_020465985.1 of Centrapalus pauciflorus. Lineage (NCBI taxonomy): Eukaryota > Viridiplantae > Streptophyta > Magnoliopsida > Asterales > Asteraceae > Centrapalus > Centrapalus pauciflorus. The sequence continues at coordinate 182,778 of JAANYP010001916.1, read as the reverse complement.
CTAGCTACATAACTACTCCATTAAACACTAAACTCTTCACCTTTCATAACTCATGGTGGTTACTAGACATTAATCACCAAACTTTTCATCTTTTGGTGGTTACATGAATTAATCATAAACTTAAACATAATAATTATTCAAGTTTAATTTATTTTATTGCTAACATTCAAATCTGACATGTATTTGTTATATTGCAGTTGTGTTATTTCGTTAAAAGAAGGATGAGAACTGCACAACCAGGATATCTGCAGCCTCATATTCAGGGTAAACTTTTTTTTAAGTTTCTTTAAGGTTTAGATTTTTGTCATTGTTACAATAACAATTTTGTAATTTTAAGTGAAGGCTTTAACATTTCCCTCTGTAAACCTTGATATGGGAGGCCCATAGCAAGCTCTAGCATCAAGGGATGGTGGTGGGTTTTGTTTTAACATTGTCTGCTAAATAGTCTTGATGGTGAGTTCCTAATGGCTTCATGTCTTCTTGGGTCTTGTAGTAGGTGCCAACACCAGCCTTGTGATTGATATGACTTTCTTTTTGCTGTTATGTAACCATAATTAATTTTGGATTGAAAGCATCAGAATAAATTTTTTTATTAAATTTGGTTTATTAGGCAAATATATCATGGTGTGTAGGTTTCCAATCTAGAACTCACGTTTATTCTTGTTCCCAAATTAGAACCGGCTAAAAGAAAGTAATGATGTTTGTGAAATGAAAAACTAAAATGGTTGGTTGGTTCATTCAATAGGGTTAATTTTATTCTTCGGTTGTTTGGCTATATAATAACAATGTTTTCTAATGTTTGTGTTGTACATAAAATATAAGTGGCTTATTTTTGGGTCTGCATTGATGTGGTTATCTGAATCTGATCAATTTGTGAGTTGTTATTAGGAGACTCAAGTTGTATTAGATCAGAAGTTTTTGATGGAATTTTGTAAATGGTACTTGATAGTTTTATGATATTCGGTCTTGTATAAACACGTTGAAATTAGAAGAGCAATGGGTTTAACCAATTTAACATGTAGACTTATTTTGTTAGCACCATCATTTTGCAAGCATATATTGCAAATTACTGACATATAGCTGGAAGAATGCAATCTGATGGCTTTATTTATAATTTGAATGTGATTGATTTAGTACTTCCATTACCTATAAATTTTACAGTTTATGTAAATTCTCAATTAATGGGGTCTTAAATTAATTAATTATTTAATTTGTGTCAAGTGCAGAAATGGATACATACAATTATCATACAAAAGTTGAGGAAGACTTGGGAGCAACAATGGATCAATTAAGTTCAACAGGTATGAATTTGCATCACCTCGGACCTAACAACTCTAGATGATGTAATTCTCACCACCCATTCTTTTCCTGCACGTTCTTCCTACTTGATTAAGAACTTCTTCACTTGCAAAAATTGTGACATAAATCACAAATGCGAGAAACATAGGAGGGAATAATCATTGGTGTGAGAGAGAAACAAGTGGAGGACGATGAGGTGACACAACAAAGTGTGGGTTATATTGAATTATTTTTGTTTGCTTAACTTCTTACGCAACCACTTGATTGATGCATGAATTGGGCTAAAATAGAGAATATAACCATCTAAGAAGCTTATTAAGCCATAAAGAACCTATAAGCCTCATTGCCAAATTCGTTTGCTTTTTCAAATTGCAAACTCTTTTCTTATGTTTTTTTGGCAGAAAGCTAAAGTTTCCTCATTTACTTCATGGCTCTATGCATCTATTGGTATCATCCAATAAGGTAAATGACCATTCTGGTTTTTCTTATATGCAATGACCATATATATAGTCTTCCTGGTCATGATCTAGAATTATGCAACAAGAGAAATAAAAGAGCGGTGGCACCGGTGATAACTACAATATGGTTGTTTGGCTCCTCTAGGTGGAACTTTGATTAACTTGGTCTGATTGAGCCATGTGCACTCACATATAGAGGTTGTTATTTATAATTATGTTATGATCACTACATCGGTTCAGATTGAACTGGGGTTTACTTACCTGATCATAATCTAAAAATGTTTATCAAATTTGTTTTTTTTTCTTCGTAATTTTCAGAGTCCTCCAAGTGTTCTCTGCCAACCTGCAAGTTTTTGTGAATTTGGACAAAGGTAACAAAGCATTTAACATTAATTTTATCCATATGATAGGAAACAAACAATCGAGAATGATGTGAATTTCGACAAAGGAATCAATGCATTAAACGAGAAAGCTGCTGCCATGATTAGTTGCATGGCAAGGTAAGTAGGTAACTAACCAATAACTAGTAAATTGATTGAACTGCATTCCTTGTGAAAACAATTCAAGTGAAGCATGGGATTCAAATTTTTATGTACTTCTATATGGTTTCATAAAAGCAAGATAAGGGAATACGTTTTCTTGTTATTTCTCAAGAACATTATTTGCTCCTTGCAATGAAAAATCAGCTTTATCAACAAAGAGTTCACTTTTAAATAATAATTTTTTTCTTAACATCCATGACATGATTGCTTGTCTATGAAGCAGCAACCATACACAACCCATTGAGTGCATTCCTTTTCATGAAACTGTTTGTTTCAAGAATGTCGGCATACTGCAGGCTTGTTTTGACCTTATTATGATAGTATCTTGATAGATTGCTTATATAATTGATTGTTTGTGAAACTAATCAAATATCGGAACAATCTATATACAAATGTGTAATGTTTATAGACTAATTTGTTTCTAAAGTGTATATGTTAAATGGACATGGGAAAGATGAGAAAAATAGAAATAGTTATCAGCAAGGATAGGATGGGCGAACAAAATAATTCAGCATACATGATGGATAGAACTATTAATTTAAAAAGCATGGAGACATACAAAGGATATAAAATATTCTGTGTCAAAAGATGAAGGCCAACCTACTTATGCCCTTTTGGGAATTACTTCTTACAACTATTAAACATTTCTGCAGTGATGAAAAGTATTTGCAATTTCAAGTGAATAATCACCTAGAGTACAGGGGTGCCACATGTCGTGGCGAATGCTACTAGGTACAAATAAAGACATGTTCACCATAATCTGGTAAACAATTTGTTCTTAGCTTGACCTGTTTTTGATTTTTCAGGTTAGGGATCTTGAAGATGTTGTTCAGGAGCTCTGGAGGAGAGACAAGGATAACCAGGATTTGATTGCTAACCTAAGGTTGATGTTTCTTGTCTGCTACAAACACTTACTCTGTTAATCAAATTGACAGATTTGTTTCCTATTTTATGTTTCATTTTGTTACAGATATTTTGAGCTTGATTAATATGATTCAAATGTGCTACATCAGCATCATGGGTTTGATGGCTTTGTTCAGACTATGAAGACATAGGGAAGAAGAACGAAAGCAAACAGAAAAGTAATTTTAAAGAAGTCAAGAAAGTAGCTTACGAGGTATAATTTGTAAATCCGGAGATGAGAAACCATCCCAAACAACATGGAATCTACTTTTACGTGGACTTTAGGAATTCGTCAAGGATATATTTTTTTATTTGTTTATAATAACAAAATATAATATACTTAACTTTAATACATATAGTTGCACACTTCTTTCTTGGTTTAAAAAACTAAATAACGTGATTATGTGAACCTTGTTATTGATGCCAAATTTTACATAGCACACTAAGCTTTTGGAGTTTATTGACATGTGAGAAGCAGTTTTACTTGTGATTTAACTGATATTTTGTGATAGTTTTTTTTATATTTATATGCAACATGTTATCGAATGGATGTAATTTGTTGCCGTCGCCGCTTTGCGCGGGTACATTACTAGTATATATATATATATATATATATATATATATATATATATATATATATATATATATGTATATGTATATGTGTGTGTGTGTGTATATATATATATATATATATATATATATATATATATATATATATATATATATATATATATATATATATATATGTATATGTATATATACTCATAGCCAACGTATATATAAAAAGTTTTATTGTTTGTCCAACATTTCTAATTAAATACGTTAAATAACATATTTATTTAACCCCAAACTAATGAGTTACAAAAGAAGTTATAAACTTGATTGTGATTCTATTTTTATGACTATTCCTTTATTTTAAGCTTTTAATAAAAATGAAGTTGTTCTTCCAACGATTGAGTTTTAGGTTTTTAATAGAGAGATGATGATAAAGAAAATCACTATCTATCACAAAGCTTCATTCAATCTTGATTCATAAAATAATGAAAATAAACAAGTATTGAGAATTTACCTTAAGTTGAAAGGAAGAGAATGATGAAGAAGAAGAATTATAAATCCTTCAAACTTTTGCTTTCTTTTCAATCTTCCATCCAATACAATTTTTTTTTGAAGAAATTAATTTCATTTTATAAAAGATGTTGGTGGTTTATTGTTTGGTTGGATGGAGAAACAAGGATGGGTGCAAGAATTAAAAATTATCAAGGGATGGGAAGGAGAAGAGGCGGATTTGATTGATTGAATTTCCTTCTTTCTTTTCTTATTTTATTTTTAAAAAAATATCTAAGACATCATCAAAATAACATATTTTTATCTGAATAGACGAAAAGCGGTATAAATTATTATCGAAAATTTGGGGTGTTACAAGTAGGTTTGACGTTTTTATGTTGCACAAAAAAGAAACAAGTATAGGTGACGTCCTAACAAATCGGGTGTCCTGTTTTGCCCCCTCAAAAACCGGCCCTGTAGGTGAGGCGTGTCACATCAACCACACGATCAACGCACACATTGTTGGGTTTTTCTCATTTTGACCCAGTGAGGAAGCCCACTTTTTAAAGCTCATTTAAAAGCCTTTTAGGATTTTATTATATTTTGAGGAGTTAAATAAAAGGGGTCCAGCAACCATTATTTGATCACACACGAGAGAAGCCAAAAGTAGAGAAGAAAAATGTAGGGGTGTAAACGAGCCGAGCCGAGCCCGAGCCCGTTTAAGCTCGAGCTCAGCTCGTTTAAAAGTACCAGGCTCGAGCTCGAGCTTGGCTCGTTTCGAGCTCTGTGTGTAAAGCTCGAGCTCGGCTCGTGAATAGTATTCCAAGCTCGGGCTCGGCTCAGGCTCGACTCGTTTATTATATATTTTAATTTTTTAATTAATATTTATATTATCTTTTATATATTATATATATAAATTTTTATTTTTATTTATTTATTTAATCTATATATTATATATTTATTAATTTAAAAATATATTTATATATAAGCTCGTTTAACCTCGTTTAGGCTCGCGAGCTCGACATGTGAAGCTCGGGCTCGAGCTCGTTTATTAAATGAGCTCAAAATGAGGATCGAGCTCGGCTCGAACTCGTTTAACTCAAGCTTTTTTCGAGCTTTTAACGAGTCGAGCTCGAGTAGCTCACGAGTAGCTCGGCTCATTTACACCCCTAGAAAAAAGAGAGAAAGAAACCTTAGTGCTATTTTCGGATTTTTCTGCACAGCAGCACAAATCTTTCATTTCCCGGAGATTGAACGGTTGGATCGTCATGATTATTGGACAGGAACTTCGTAGCATCTGTGCCTACATTTGGAACGGTGGAGATCGGTTTTTGAGGTCCGGAGGTCAGGATTTCATGGCCAAAACAGTAGCGATTTTTGGGTGATATTTTCTCAACTTTGTTCTCTTTTGTTGTCATACATCTTGATATGCTTTGTTTCCTAGTGTATGATGTTTTTGGTATGCCTCTAGTACATTTAGAGAATACTCTGTATTACTCTCTTGTTGGTGGTAGTAGATTAAGCGCCAAAGTGCTCTCGTGGTTTTTACCCTCTCGTTGTAGGGGTTATCCACGAAAAAATATCGTTGTCTCGTGCGTTGCTTGGTTACTTGCATTTACTAGTTATTTGGGGCTGATTTTATGTTGCATTTGTTTGCCCTATTTGTTTGCTTCCTCACATGTTCATTCAAGTAGGAAAGTTTTTGTCAAACGAAAGTTAATTACGCAATTTAGTATACCGTTGTGACACCTTGTTTTTCCCATCACACATGGTATATACGAGCTTTTGATCTACAGTGTCGCAGGAGCTCCCTTCTTTCATGTTAGTCGCAAGCATCACCAGGAAATTGAAGTAAATTGCAACTCCATCTTCTTCCTCAATCATGCCAACAACGTCTGTCAATTGTATTCTTGAAGTTTTTTCATTAATTTGACTTTGCCACATCTTTGCAAGCAGGACCGATTCTAAGCATTTTCATGCCCAGAGGAATATTAAAAGAATAATGCGTCTTTAAAAAATTTTAAAATATAACATTATATTTTTTAAAGGGATCCGATCACTTCTTATCTTGTTTGATTAAAAAATTAGACAAGAAATAATTGATTGAGAAGTAAAACGAATTTGCCATTGTTTCTTCTAGCACATCTTGTATATTTTGACATTAATATTCTTCTGTCACTTGTTATATTTTCTAATCTCATTGTTCTTATCGTCTAAGATTATAATTTTTGTATTTGGTAATGAAGATATATTATAGAGCTGTAAACGAACCGAACGTTCAATGAACCATTCGTAAACCGTTTGTCAGGAAATTCGTTTATGTTTGTTCATTTATTAAACGAATGAACATAAATAAAAAATTTTGTTTGTTTAATTAAATGAACAAACATGAACATTGGTTTTGTTCGTTTGCGTTCATTAAAAAAAATTAATTGTTCATTTATGTTCATTTGTTTGTATTTATTGGAATGTTCATTTATGTTCGTTTGGTTGTTTTCGTTTAATTGTTGATTTATTTTCGTTCATTTATGTTCATTTAACGATTATTTACTGTTCGGATATTCGTTTATGTTCGATTATGAGTTAAATGAACATACATAAATGAACACGAACAAGACTAACTTCTTAACGAACGAACATGAACAGAAAATCTCGTGTTTATTTATGTTCATGTTCATTTATTTGTTCGGTTAAAATAAACAAACGAACATGAACATATCATCTTTCGTGTTCCTTTATAGCACTAATTATGGATATTGAACAACAAAATAAAGATTAACATATCACTTATTGGACTGAAAATTTAATGTTAATTGATGATTTGATTCCGTTGATGAATCTTCAACTTTTTGATTCACATTGGGATCCTAGAATATAACGTACTGAACTTGTTGTTATTGTTGAGCAAAATGACCCACAAAAAGAAAAGCAAACACCCAAATGCTGAGAAAAACAAACACAGATTTACGTGGTTCGGTTCAAGAATGATATGGTGAGTCTCTTTATTAATTTCAATTAAGATTTCGTAGCGGCAGATAAACCCTCGGCAACAATCAGTCTCCACAACTCTAAAGTTATCTTAATGAAGGTGGTTTTTAGCTTCATTAATGTTATTTTAGAAAGAATTCCTACTATTCTAAAGTTAAGTAGGCCTCCGAATTCTGTGTTAGTTATCGCTCTCTTCTAGTCGTTGTTCAGACCTTTCTATTACATTGTTCGTTGTTTCGCACTCATTCGCGTTTTTAGACGCCCTTCTTACCGTCTGTCAGTTATTGTTGTATTTGCATCTCTTGGTCTTCGATTACAACCGGTGGGAGGTTCGACAAAATCTATGACCTTTTCAAATTCAACAAACTCATAATTATACACATTTGCTAATTGTACAATATTTGACTCTGGCAAGTAGCTCGCTCGGTATAGGGTGGAGAGACTTGCTATAAAATCATCTTGGGCCGGGTTTCGTGTGGGTCTAGTTGGGGCTACCGGTACCAACCTTTTGTCATATAACAATTTTGACATTTTTTTTCAGTAAATTTGTTGACGAGATTTTGTTACCTTAACAATTCAAAAGAAAATACGACTGATAATATAAAAGTATTAATTTGTTACAATTTAATTTGTTTTAATAAAAAGTGAGATGCTTTTTTAAGATTCATGAAAAAACTGAAAAATATAATTTAAAAAGATTTTTATAATGTGTATTGTAATATAAAACTTTATATAATGTTTTTGTAGTTTATTTGTTATTAATATAATTCTAGAGACTCTTAAATAAACACGAAGCATTTAATATTATTTTATAATCAAGTACTTAATATATATCTTTATTATTATCCTCATTTTTATATACACTTTTGAGATCGATATATTATTAAATTTTTAGAGGTATGATGTCATGAGAAAATATTTAATTTTTGTTGAATAAATGAAATGAATTATATTTGATATGACGTCATGAAAAAAGTTTAAGACATGCTATTATACTAATTTTATAAAATCTCATTATATTTTGAAATGAAAAATGTCAATTTGTTCTACGATTGATGATAAGTAGCATGCTTAGGTACTTTACTTTCAACAAAATAATTCACCAATTAAGTTATCAAATCATCCACCTTAGAAACAAACAATAGGTCATCTAGCTGCTTCCTCATGGTATCCATGACACTAGTGCTTCGTACCCAGGGCCGCCGTCTCTTAGATTTCGGAGGCCCTGTGCAATAATCATAAAAGTGGCCCTTTGAGTATATTAATACCGACACTAGTCTTATTTTTTAAAAATTTATCAAGAGCCCCACTTTGAAACTTAACAAGCTTTTCAATTCGTTTTTTATTTTACGTTTTTCATATTCAGACTCATATTTTCTCATCCTAGAATAAATTTTTTTTATAAGACTATTATGTTAAAAGAAAGGTCGAAAGAATGGAAAAACACAACCTGATATTCGTGGACATAGACCTCTCAACTGTGCCACAATTTGAAGTTGCAAAATGCAGCAAATGCTTCTCGCTGTGCCCTTCTCCAATTTAGTTTCGTTTCTTCAAGAGCAAAAGATTTCTGAAATTTGCCACAATTTCGTTTCTGCCAAATCTCCAATTCAATTTCAAATTTAATCAGTTAATTATAGAAATCAATTTCTATGTTCAAAAATCAGAACTGTGCAAACACTTTTGTTTTTCTTTGATCAGAGGAAGAGGAAGATCCGAAGAGGATAGAATTATAGAGATCAATTTCAATCTTCTTATCTATTTATCTATGTTTAAACATTGAACTTACAAAGAAATCGTTGACACGAACGTTGGTGCTTGACTGCTTGAATGCGGCGATTGGCGACTTCACCGCCTTGACAGAGAAAACCTAAACATCGCTCCATGCCTCCAGGCTCCATCGGCCATGCCTCAATCGAAGTTTGAAAACCCAATCGTCTTTTACTTCGAAAACCCAAGCGTCGCTACTCACCCTCGTCTCTTTATCTCCAACTCTTCGTAATCTGCTGCTCTTCTCCTCACAAACTGCAGATCTGCCTAGCGCTTTGTGGCTTTCAGAGTTTCAGGTTTAAGCTGTTGTTTGTTGGGCACTTGGGCTGATGATTCATGGGCTTATATAAATGAATACATATGTAAAAGAAAAATTTTTGAGGCCCCTGTGTATATGAGGCCCTGTGACAAAGCCCCTTTTGCCCCCCTCCTTCACCGGGCCTTTTCGTACCGGTAACCTTGATAGTGTAAGAAAACAGGATCAAATTAAATGGAACGAACTTGGAATCTTGGATGATCTTCGTGATCGTGTTTATTCACTTTCCTATAATAATTATTTGCCCTAGTGGGTATCCAAGTATTGTTACGGGATAATCACAAGAAAATGCGTTAGTTCTTGACACATGATTTCCTTTGAATATATATTGCTTATGAGCCAACGAAATTAAGTAGATAAGATAGGTTAACTTTCCATTCAACCAACTAAAGTGGTTGAAAACACCACTTTCTTAACAAATGACGATATTTTAACAGCACTAAAGGCTGTTAAGATAAATAGTTTTACAAGGCTAGAGCTTTACCTTAATAACACTAAGTCTATTAAGAAATCAACATCGTTAAGATAGTAACACCAAATCTGTTAAGGTAGCAAATATAGTACCTATTAAAATAGCATCACCTATTAAGATAAGATGACTTGTCTTAACATCCACCACCACGGACTCTGCCTCTAAGACCCCGCAAGAGGGCGCAGCTCCTTTGACCCCCGCTATACCGCCTGAGTTTTGACTTTGACCAAATTTATACGAGTGTGCACTTCGCACCTCTTAAAACTCGTTTTAGTTTCAACCAATTAAAGCCACCAAACTTGGTTAAAGAATTACACTAAAATAACAACAGATAGATGACACGTTACTACATTTTCGGGAAAAAAAAATTTATCACGAATCTTCAGTTGGAACTTTTGTAGTAACAATGTGTATATGATGAGCTAGGGCTAGCAATTTGTTTCAAGTACGGGTCAAAAGGCATTATATTTCGAATACCCTCCTATGATCTTCACCGTCAAGTATATGATCAAAACTTGTCAAGAGCATAAACAACAAGTAATTCCTTCTAGGTCTTGGTTGTACTATAGTTTAATTGAACATTTAATAAAATCTTACTCGTGTAACATATATATATAACAACCAACTTTTTATTTATCTGTTGGCCTAATAAAACATATTTTCAATGAGACAGTGAAATTTTATTATTGTCTTTTTTCGCGTTATTATGCCTTCATGTCGAATCTTTCCTCCATGACTATGCCATCGATCCAATGTTAATGAGGCGCTATCCTTACTTGTGTGGCGATAGGCGTTGGATTTCTTACATGTCAATCGTACTTATGAGTTAGTTCGTTTACCTTTTGGACACTTAGTTTATGGTCGTTGTGGGATATAATGGCAAAATTGTGGGCCTTGTGGCTTAAAGATTAAGTTTATAATGGATCGAAACTAGACACGCAGGGAATGTCGTTTGAACCATACAACGAACGATTAAGTTTACAGCTATACGAAAGGTAGAATCCCCTGATCAACAAAGTCAAATGGTTAATTGCTCCATATGAACATTACTACAACAGAACAAACGCATTCTTAATGTCAAGGATGATAGTCGAAATGGGGAGTTATTGAGATGAGTAAGAAAACCGAAGACATTTTAGCCAAACAAGTGTCATAATAGTCCAACCATTAGACTTGTGTGTATCTCTAAGCCAAAATACTTGGTTTTTTCTCGTTTTGACTCATGAGGAAGCACAATTATTTTAACCTATTTAAAAGCTTTTAGGGTTTTCACTATTTGGGGAGCTAAAAAAAGGTCAGCCACCCATGTAACACAAGAGAGAGAAGAGCGAAAAAATAGAGAAAAGAATTTTGGTGCCATCTTCGGATTTTCTTAGCACCAGCCCACAAATCTGCCGTTTCTCGGAGATTGAACTATCGGATCGCCACGATTTTTGGACAACAGCTTCGCAGCATCTGGGCCAACATTTTGAACGGTGGAGATCGGGTTTTGAGGTCTAGAGGCCGGGTTTTTCGTGGTTGGACAGAAGCTTGGTGATGTCGTTCTCATCTTTACTTTCTTTATGTCATACATCTTGAGTTGCTTTGTTTCCAAATGTATGATGATGTTTTTGGTATGCCTCTAGTACATCTAGACTTATTGGTGGTAGTGGATTAAGCGGCCAACGTGGTCCCGTTGTTTTTACCCTCTTGTTTTAGGGGTTTTTCATGCAAAAATATCGTTGTCTCCTGTTTTGCTTGATTGCTTGCATTAACTAGTTATTCGGGGCTGATTTCAAGTTGCATTTTGTATGCCCTATTTGTTTGCTTCCTCACATGTTCATTCAAGTAGAGAAATTTTTGCCAGACAAAGGTTAATTCTGCAATTTAGTATATCGTTGTGGCACCTTGTTCCCATTAAATACATGTATAAATTAGGTGTATCAATCAAGTTTATCATGCCCCTGATCTCAAAACACATGTATTTTACTTGCATTATGATGGGACATCAGCAGTGTCTTCCACTGTTTATCAGGTTAAACTGCTTAGGTTTACCAATCTGATTACAAGTAACATATTTCTGTAGTAAATTATGTATCAACTTTAGCAACAACTCAACAACTTAGAATGAAAATTTCCCATAAATTCTGCTTCTTGGTTTTACTTTTTTTTTTTTTTTTTTTTTGCTAGAAATGGTATGTATGCAGTATGCTCATGTAATGGCAACTAATATCGAATAAACATTACAACACTATATATACATGTATTTTATATTACAGAAAAGATTGTACATCGATCATTTGCTCGTTTTTTCTCCTTTTCATTGGTTATCTTTTGTTCTGTATGTAAACGTTGCCTTAAAGAGGTGACCTTAGATGATATTGGGAGTTTGACTGATGCAGGCCTGAGCGTGGATGATCGGGTCATAATGTTCCTGGAGGCCCAAGACAGGATGTGCAACAAAAGGGGGTGAACGAAAATTAAGGGCTGTAACTTTTGACTCGGGTCTCCGTTTGGGGCCCGTCAGGTGTCCAGACGTCCGTTGTCTCGAGCTCCATGCAGTTTCAACCAGCCAAAGGCGGTTTGCCCAACCGTTTGGCCCAAATTCGATCCGGAGTGAAAGTTATGGGTTTTTTTAGTGGTTTTTTTGGGTTTTTCTTTTAGTTCGCTGGGTCGACCCGTTGGATTTTTGACTCGTGTTTAATTTCCCGTCTTTATTTAAACTGTGTTGAAGCTTAATAAGTCATCAGATTATTAGTTAAGAAAACACTTTCATTTTCCAAATTATGAGTCCTATCAGTTTTTGAAGCCTAAATTGTTTGGTATTCTGAGAATCAACAAACTTTTTTGTAGAGTTTAATCTGAGAATTCTTAGAATCTCGTTTGCTACGCTGCATCATTGAGTTACATGAAAAGAAGTTCGTTGGGAAAGACTTCGCTCGTCAACTCTCACAAATGTCTTTTTTTCTAAACTAGTGTTAATTAAGTATGTAGCCATAAAATTGTTAGTTTCTAATTATAAATTGCTTTCCTCAGGTGTTTTCTACTCCTGCAGATCAAGTCTTGTATAGCTGAGTTGGGAGAGGGAAGCAACGGGTTCAAGAAGGCTTTAGTTGCTGGTAGATCGAGGTGTGGAACGGTCCAGAACAAAGAATCGAAAAGTTAGAAAAACCAAAACTAGATGAGTACCTGATTGGTTCGGTTCGGCCCTGGTTTTTGATGACTTTTACATCGAAAAACACAAAACCAGTCTGAACCGAAAGTCACTAAAATCAAGAACCGGGCACTGGACCAGCTGGTACCTGTTCGGTTAGGTTTTGGTACGGTTTTTCGGTCTAGTCCTGAGTTTGGACACCCCTAGAAGGGTGGCAATTTCAGCTCATTCAAGCAAACGAGTTGATGACCAAAAGTCATGAATTTTACATAATTTTGAAATTTTTTTCAAAGAACAAATTGTTTAATTCACCGTTTTATAAAAGTTCATTTTTTAAAAAAAATTTATGTGCTATCTTAGTTTTTTTACAATATGTCAATTTAACTGTTCGGCCCGTTGGGTCAAGATTGCCACCCCTTGATGGTTTGATTCAGAGACTTCTTTGCTGTTGAGACTAAAGCTATATTTTTTTTTTAAACTTTTTTAATGATTTAGAGACCATTTTACCTTTGAATTACTTTTTATTGATTCCATTAAAAACTAAACAAACAAACTATAACGTGGTTTGAATCCAGCCTTTAATGACTGCCCACAATGACTGTTTCGTTCATTTGTTGGTCGACTTCATCGCAAAAGCAAGTTGAAGTTAATTATCTTGATCCAAAACAGGTCATTTCTCTGGTATGACCGAAAAGGACCGAGGGAGAACTTTTCTTGTTTAATCCAAACGGAAACAAATCCTCGATCAATATGGAAAACGTATCGGAGATTTTGGATTTTTCGATGAAACTTTCAAGATCCATGACATTGAGACCAACTCCAACTGAGGTATGGAGAGTTTTAAACATGATTTTTGATTTCAAATCAGAAACTATAGCCTAATAGCCCCTCTTTCCATTATATAAAACACTTTGGGCTTATGCATATATTTGAATGATTCTTAAATATATGTAACTAACTGTATTTGAAAAATCAGCTTATTTTGTTGCTTTTATTTGGAACTTAGAGGCTTAAAATCTGTTTGATTACTCTTTTCGAAGTATTGGAACGTAACATACTTTTGATATCTTTCGATCAAGTCACTGCACCAAACACGTTTCCATAAAAGTCGTTTAACTCGAACTTTTTTACGAATTGTGTTGTTTTATGAGATTTTTTAAGGATTTTTTAGAAGTTTTCATAAGTTTTTGTTAAGTTAAAGGACATTTATGAAAACATTTTATGTACAGTGATTTTCACGAAAACGGTTTTAAGTTGAAGGACTTTTATGGAAACATTTTTAAAGCAACGATTTGTTTGAAAAATATTGAAAGTGTGTTGGTTTTTTACAGGATTTTTCCTAATTTTCTTTATTGGAGTCGAATTCCTTCTGAATTTAGGCGTATGATCGGCAAACTTTATGGATTAACTGTTAAGATGATTGGTATTCTGTTGAAACTAGCAATTTAGTTAATGATGTATGTCAATGATTAGGATTTCAATGTTTGTTCTTCCTGGTTCGTCTCTTAATTTAGCAGGTTTCGGGCTTGTTTTATGATGTATTTCCATCGGCTATTTCCTGCTGCAAGTTCGTGGTAATTCCTGCAGTTTTCGCTACAAATTTACTGTTTGGTTTTCGACACTTGGATGTACGTTTTGGCTACGGATTCTGTGAATTCATATTTCATGCAATTCAATCATATCGAACAATTCATATGAACAATTAACAATCAAACACAATCTATTGAATGATTAAGAGAGAAAATATTACATTGGAGGTTTCGGATTTCTTGTAAAGCAATCCTTCTTTTATTCTCTCTAAATCAGATCCATATGTGTGTGTGTAATCTTCGATTCATAGCAGCATGCGTAGCATACATTTCTATTTATACACAATACACAAGTATTGTGTATTTACACATATAACCCCTAATCTATTGAGTATTTACAATTATATACAATATAATTGTTTCATCTCTATTATTTATTCCCAACATTCTCCCCCTTAGAGATGAACACAATTATTAAAGTAATATTCATTTCAGCTCTACAAATATTGTCCCTAACAATCTCCCCCTTAGAGATGAAATCAATTTTCTGATAAAAGATCATTTCAGGGACTTTTTCGTGAATATTCTTCTTTTCTCTGATCTCTGAATCTTCTTCTTTTCTTTATTTGTCTCTCTCTGATCTTCACAACTCTTCTTCTCTGATCTTCTCTTTTCTTGTATTTTCTTGTGAGTACACTCCCCCTTGAATCATGAATAGCTTTTTAATTCTCTCCCTTGATCAATTCTTTTGATATGATGTAGCAATTGTCTTCAGTTGACTTCAATCTACTCAACTGTTGTCTCTGAACTTTAGCTTTTCTCCCCCTCATGATGATCATAAGAATTATGAAAATCATGCAAAATCTTCAGAGACATTAATTCATTGAAGTTTACAGTAGTAGAAATACAACAACAATTACAATTTCAAAATATTACAAATTGACTTTCTCCCCCTCAAACTGATATCTCTCCCCCTATACAAAACAAATTTATCTCACTCCCCCTCGAATCGATATTATAACTTTTTAGAACAAAAACAAAGCTTTTTCAACTTTGGGAAAATGAAACATATTCATTATGTGAGATAACAAGTCCAGGTCCACATAGGATTCCTGTTTGCACAATAGACAATATCTATGTGACCTACTTTCAGCGCTGGCGTGATGTTAACACTGGTAGGATTTCCAAATAGTCATCGTGAAATCCTTTATCATGAAAAAATCACTCATATTTGTTCCGGCTTAGTCACTTTGGACTAGCAGTTTATAGTCACGCAGACTGTCAGACTCGATGTGTCCTAAAAGAGTATATAATCAGCTCTAGACACAATGTGCATCAAATGAAGTGGGAGACCGGAGCAAATGTCTTCCTTCTTTCAATATCAATAATATCCAAATGATATATCGATAGAAATGTGTTATATCTCCATAATTATTGAAACAGAAATCTTTTGAGAGATAACTGAGTAGTTGGTGGGGTTAAGTGCATGCGTCACTGGGTCCATGACGTCTTTTTCAATATCAAGTCACCTAGGGCTTGATAGATTATGTGGATTACCCAGCAGACACAGTGTAGGATAGGATTATCTTTTCTTCAAATCCTTTCTCAACTCTCAGCTCTCAGCACTTTTCAACCTAGCTCCCTCCGGCTCACTTTTCAGAATTAAATTCAGTCAGCTTTATACGAAAAGCATGATCTGATGCACCACCATCGCCTTTTAATATCCCTCTCATTTACATTTTACCTCTGCTCGACCCTGTCAGTATCCCGTGATAACCGACACTTCTCAACTAATAAACCTAAAGAACCCTCACCCGCACAATCTATAGATGGTTTGCTTCTTGGGTAGGTCTGCCGGTTCTGGTTAGACCATAGAAGCGATATTTATGCCTATCACTCAGATTGGTGCATAATCGGAGTCAGCAGAAAAATTTTCAGCTTTGAAAGGTCATGAGATATGATGAAATCCAACTTATATGGTATTGGAGATGATATGCAGATAATTTTGGGAGATATCAGAATGAAATGGAAAATCTGATATATGATATGAAAAGAATAAGATTTTCTTGAAAGAATTAGCACATGGGAGATAACAGGAGAATCCAGTATAAATTGGAAGAGGTCTAACAAAACGAATCTCAGAAGAAATGAGATTATGAAAATCAAAGATTCAAAAAGAGATTAGATCAATTAATCTCAATGATAGATTCAGAGATTCATAAAAAAATTTCTTTTCAGCTCAAAAACTCTTTTTATGTGTGTGTCAAATATTTTCGTGAAAAATCACACATAGTTTTGAAAAATGTCATCGTCAAAGTGCATCTGAAACTCCCCCTAGAAATAAGCAGACACAGTTAGTCAACTCATAGAAATGAAACAAAGAGCAAAAAATTATAAAAATAAAACTCCCTATTTGTCAATTCAGCATCAGAGTTGAATGCAGGGCAGGAATTCCAGAAAGATTCGTCTTTCAGAATCGGGTTCTAATCTGAAGTGATTAGAAGCCATTTGTCGCATAAGCTTGGGTTTCAGTCTGAAGTAACTGAAAACCATTGTCTCTGGTTCATTGAAGTCCGGGTTCTAGTCTGAATTTAACTAGAAACCAATTTTGAGTTGAATCACGGGTCTTGACCTGAAGTAATCAAGAGCCTATTGAAATGAAGAACGGGTCCTTATCTGAAATGATAAGAAACCTATAACCTGCAAAATTTAAGATGTCTTTGGTATCCAAACAGATTTGGATCCAGACTTGTTAGCGGTCTTGGGTACCCATTTCAAAATGGGTTTTGGTACCCAATTGTACTTGGGTTTAGGTACCCACTTGTACTTGGATTTAGGTACCCATTGCAAATTATAACTATCAGCTTCTTTCTCAAAAGCAGAAAACAAATTTCTTTGAGTATTTGAAAATTGAATATCTGAATTTCTAAAGAAACTTGAGTTTGAATGTTCAGACTTTTTCAAACTCTTCTTTATGAACAACTGTCCGGTTCTAGTCTGTTTCTGGTAATATTTGGTGTTTTTCTGAGAAATTCTTTTCTTTGAAGAATGACCAGTATTTCCAGAAACTTTAGGAAAATTTGACTTTGAAGATTCACCGGTGTAAATCTTTACCGGAAGTTGTTCAACAATTTTATCTTTGCCTCTGTGTATCTTTAACAGATACTTAAGTTTAAGATCTGAAGAAGAATCAAATTTAGAAAATTCAGTTGGATTCTTTTCACTTTCTGTAGATAAATCAGAATGAACAACTTTGGATTTTAAACAAACTGAAGGATCTTTAACCTTTGATTCCTTTGAAGAAGGAGAATCGCTAAGTTGTTTGGTAAGATGAAGTATCTGATCTTCTAAACCTTTGATAATGACCAAATAAGAATTCCTGTCATTATCAAATGATTGGAAATCAGTTTTAAAAGATTGTTCTTTAATTAAAAACATCTTTCTTTCATCTTCAAACAACTTATATTCTGTTTTAAAATTTTGTTCTTTCAGTAATAACACATGTCTTTCCTTCTCAAGAGAATCTTTAGTTAAAGATAACTCTTTTTCAAGAGCAAAAAATTCTTCCGATTTGTTTAAAACACAATTTTGATCAGTATGATTTGTCTTGGAAAGTAATTCTTCAAGATCTTTAACTTTCTTGTAAAGATCAGATCTTTCAGACAAAAGATATTTGAGTTGAGTTGCAGTCTGAAAATTTTCTTGTTTCAGCTCATCAAGTTCTTTAAATAATTCAGATATTTTCAATTGATGAGCACAACTCTCAGAGTTTTGTTTTTCTTTTAAGCTCTGAATTTCTTCATTCAGTATTTGTACGTCACGTAACTCCAAATGTTCATCAAGTTCTTTGAAAATTGTTCAAACATCATTATGAATTGCAGAAAAATGAACTTCCAAGATCTTTTATGGACTTATGAAAATTTGAATGAATCTTGATTGAATAAAACTGAATCTTGAATGATTAATTTGTTAAAAATCAGCTCTGATTTGACTTTTTGACGTTGAAATTTTAGATTTTCTGCAGAAAAATGCCCATAACTTTTTTCTGGAGTGGAATTGGGCCTCGAAAATTTACCGAACCGGCTATGCCTGTTCTAGAAATGTAGATCTCTTTTCAAGCTTCGATTTGACGTATGGTAGGCCTTCTAACGATGTTCCAGTCAAAAGTTATGACCATTTTAAGCAGCTAAGGTCAAATAGTCAAAAGTATGATGAAACTCGAATGAATAAGGACTCAACTCGAGTGAAGAGTAATGAAACTCGAATGATAAAGTATTAAACTCGGATGGTTAAGTGTGAAACTCGAATGAAACACAATCAAACTCGATTGAAAGAGAATGATACTCGAATAAGCTTGATGAAACTCGAATGATGAAGTATCAAACTCGAATGATGAAAGGATCAAACTCGAATGATTAAAGACTAAACTCGGATGATTCCTTATGAAACTCGATTGATACTTATGTTTTCTCGGGTGATAAGTTTATAAAACTCGAATGAAACATATCCTTTCTCGAATAAGTCTTTGATCAACTCGAATAAAACATAAACTTTCTCGAATAACTCTTTGATCAACTCGATTGACTTCTTTGTAAAACTCGATTTACACTATGACCTTAGTTTTGCCCGAGTTTCATTATTTTTCAACAAAAAAACAAGTTCAGATTCAAAAAAATTTAACAAAAATTCATGAATTGATCTGAAATTAACAACGAAGATTCGTTTTTCACACAGAAACAACTTTTGTGAAACAACTTTATCCAATTTTCGATTAAAAACCAAAAATTAATCAAAAACTTCAAGAACACAAACTTTTTCAATAATTCAGAAAAATCAAAATTAAAATTTATGTGTTTGGAGTTATGATTTGACACTTAAATCCTCAGATTCGTCTTTAAAAACTCTACACTCGATCCAAAAATCAAACACTTTCATCCACAACATCAAAAACCATTTTGAATTTTCTGATTTTCGAACCAAAAAAAAAAATGTAACAGTGTTTTTCAAATTTTCGAATTTCAGATTTTAATTCATTCAAAATCACTCAAAAATCAGCACATTAGTCTCTGATACCAATTGTGAATTCATATTTCATGCAATTCAATCATATCGAACAATTCATATGAACAATTAACAATCAAACACAATCTATTGAATGATTAAGAGAGAAAATATTACATTGGAGGTTTCGGCTTTCTTGTAAAGCAATCCTTCTTTTATTCTCTCTAAATCAGATCCATATGTGTGTGTGTGTGTGTAATCTTCGATTCATAGCAGCATGCGTAGCATACATTTCTATTTATACGCAATACACAAGTATTGTGTATTTACACATATAACCCCTAATCTATTGAGTATTTACAATTATATACAATATAATTGTTTCATCTCTATTATTTATTCCCAACAGATTCGGCTTCGAGATGGATCAAAGCTAACATCTTGACAACATGGAAGGACACACTAAGTCACTAATTGCATGATAATTAATGAATTCTGATGCACTTCTAGTAGGAAGACAGTTTAATATCTTCTTACGGGGCGTTTGATTCATGAAATGAAATTCGAAAGAACTGAATTTTTAATTTTTAGTTATTAGTGTGTTGGTGTTCAGAGTAAAAGATGGTTTTTAGTATTGGTTAAAAATACGAGTTAAAATCGAATTCATATATGAGTTGATAAGAATGCCGAATTGTTATGAACAATAAAATTTGACGATAAATAAATAGAATTTTTTTTTTATTTTTATTATCAAAAGTTCCAAACAAGCTAAATTTAAATGTATTATTCGAAATTCATACCACCAACCAAACCCTTCCTTATCGTTTGTGAATTTCTTTATTGCTTTTTGAGTGTTATGAAAATGTATGCCTTTTATGTAAGTAAATTGTCTTAATTGGTACACATGATTCTTTTGGGTGTTCACAACCATGTTAAAAAAGTTAGTTACGTGATATATATTGAAATAGATAGTCATGTCGAAAAGTACTTATATTATTGATGCCAAACTGCCAAAGGGGTTGTTATGACTTGATGCCAGGGCCGGTCTTGAGCAAGATCAACCGTTCAGGTTCCATTAATCATGAGGGCTCATTCTTAAAAGTATTGTTATATACTTAGGTTTGTTAACGATTAAATAAAGTAATTCACTTACAAAATTTTTAGTTTTAACATTATATAATTATAAGTTTTTGTTGTTAATTTATCACTCTTACTTTAATTTTACTTATTTCGAATATACATATATATATTTTTATAGGGCCATTTTAAGTTTTTGTCCAGGCTCCCGAATATTGCCGTGGGATTCTTTTAGAGGTGTAAACGAGCCGAGCCGAGCTCGGGCTCGGCTCGTTTAAAAGTATCAGGCTCGAGCTCGGGCTCGACTCGTTTATTTTATATTTTAATTTTTTAGTTAATTTTTTAAAAATCTTTTTATATAATATATATAACTTGTTATTTTGATATATTTATATTTATTTAAGCTATACATTATATATTTATTAATTAAAAAATATATTTATATGTAGGCTCGTTTAAACTCGTTTAGGCTCGCGAGCTCGATATGTGAAGCTTGGGCTCGAGCTCGTTTATTAAACGAGCTCGAATTTAGGCTCGAGCTAGGCTCGGGATCATTTAATTCGAGCTTTTTCCGAGCTTTTAACGAGTCGAGCTCGAGTAGCTCACGAGTAGCTCGGCTCATTTACACCCTAGATTCTTTAAAGAGCTTGTCAGTTATACTCGAGTTTAATTACTTGGGGTTATTTGACTTTAAAAAAAGTTGTATTATTATTGTAGGGTTTTATAGAATGAATTGAATGACAAATGATGGCCTCCAACTTCTATTAAAGTTGTCTTTAATATCTCTTTCAGCTTATATTAGAAGGGATACCCAAAAATATAGTCTGAGAACCAATTTCGTATGCATATTGTATAATCATGTTATGATAGAAGTAGTTGAACAATCATAAATTAGTATCAAAATGATCGATGATACATAAGGTGTAACAATAAAACTAACAAAAACTTATGATTCATGTTTTTTTACCATCTTAGGTTTTGTTTGAACGGTATTTTCCCTTTTGCTATATACACCTTGAGATATCTTCAAATACGATCATCCATCTTTAACACAACAATCTGAGAGCCAAATAAACAAAGGTCAGCGTACCACGCAGGGGGAGATCCCTGCGCGGCACCTCCGACGCTCAAGTCAGACAGAGTCCGAATAACGTTGCAGAAAATTTAGGGTTTTAAGGAGGAGAAAGATCATACCTGAGTGGAAGGATCAACCCCTTATTTATAAGTTCTTTACCTTGTCGTTTTTCATAAAGGAATCTTGGCCTCTAACCTGCGCTGCTCGGAGGTCAGGTCTGCAACCAATCAGAGGGCTCCCTTTATGCTGCAACTCTGACCCTGTCTTTTGTCTTTTACAGGTGCTGTTTGTAATGGTCAGAGGGAACAAACATGCTTTTCTTCACACCTCTTGTTTGTCTTACTCAGAGGTCAACGCATACCAACTCAGAGGCAGCACTAGGCTTTGCTTTATAAAAAGGTTTTTAAGAGTTTTCCTAATATAAACATAAATATTTTACCTACACAAACAAACCCCCTAGTCTGAAGTTCTAGAAATCTAGAGCCTCAAACTCCGAGTAAGTGGGAAATATTTATTGATGTTGTTTTGAATATAAGTGGAATAAAAAAGGAGAAAATACTCAGATGCGCCGGGTAGCCTAACTGCTCCTGACGTCATAATTATGATGAGGAGTCCAGATGGCGGCTTCAGAGTCCTACGCGTGTCTCTGTGAATCATATCCGGCGATTTTATTTTTAAGCGGGATCCCTTACCATATAGGAATCTTGACCTTCAACCTGCGCTACTCGGAGGGCCGGTCTGCAATCAATCAAATGCCTCCCTCTACTCATGTCAATCAATATCAAGATTCCACATAGTGGGTGATTTACCCCTACAAACAAGCCCCCTAGTCTGAGTGTTTGGCATGATCAAGCAGTTCAAACTGATACATTTTATTTTATATATTTATTGATATTGAAGTGATACATGATTTTATTTTGGACCATAAAATCCAAGTGTGTGCCATCAAACTCCTAATGGACTTAATAAGTGTGATGAACTAACTCATAGAGAGTGTTCAATAAACAGGGCGGAATAGAATCCCGACGGTAAATATTCAAGAAATGCGATGAACAAATTTCTGATGGAAAATGTTTAATAAGCAGGGTGGTACAGACTCCTGATGGAGGGTGTTCAAAAAGTGCGAGGAACACATTCCTGATGAAAAGTGTTCAATATGAAGGGTGGAACAGACTCCTGATGGAGAGTGTTCAAGAAGTGCGAGGAACACATTCCTGATGGAAAGTGTTCAATATGCAGGGTGGAACAGACTCCTGATGAAGAGTGTTCAAGAAGTGCGAGGAACACATTCCTGATGGAAAGTGTTCAATAAGCAGCTTGGTGTCGACACAATAAGGAACAAGCTCCTACTAGAGGTTTGCTCATAAATGAGGATGATGGATCCCGAAGCCCAAAAGGACATATATATTATCTTAAGAATAAGTTAGCTTTCCGAGATTTACGAGGTGGAATTATACGTAGGGCATAAGTTGGTCACTCCTTTTCATAAGGGAATCTTCATTTGTAAGAAGTCTTCCTTTAGACATTTGGAGAAACATACACCTTGTCCCATTTCTATCTTGATATGGTGACCAATGTCGGTATAATTTAGCAAGGGAGCAAACTCGACCTTTAGAAAGAGTGAATGTAGTCGTCGATTGGAGACTAACACAGAATATGGAAGGAGAGCGGGGCTAATCTTTCCAACGTGGTGCCCTCTGACTGGAAGGAAGCACACCGATGGAAAGGAGATCTAACTTCTTCAACGTTACTACTCCATTTTATCTTATGTTTTTGTCTATGTGATTTTTTTTTGTATAAAACTTGTAATATGTGACAGTCCCCTAGTTCAATGTTACTACACCATTAGTAGTATTGAACTAAAATGAGAAAACTTAAATTGATTATATTTTCAAATAGTAATGCTACATGTAATATTATTAACATACATATATAGTATATTGAGTTGAGTATATCGAATATAACATGCGTATATAATGCTAACATGTCCCCCAGAGGGTAGGTTGTCTCAAAGGGAGGCCAGAATGAGATCTAATAAGATGTTCAAATATATGATGGTTTCAAAATAACTCGAAATAGGTAAACTAGAGTTCACACTTGCTGACTGGAGTCCAGAACATTGAAGGTTAGAGTTATCACTTGCAGACTAAACTTAGAGGCTGAAGGTCAGCCTCTAATACTCTTAGCAGAAGGAACACTTAGTAGACTTCTAACGATGATCAAACGAATTCTACCAGCAGGCGAGAAAACTTACTACTAAAAGTTAGAACATTACTAAAATGGTCCTGATGAGTGACTTTTGGAGATTACTTTTTCTTTGTTTTGTTAATGGTAACTATATAAATACAACAAAACTCTATTTATACATATTCACCCACCTTTTTTTTTAGAAAACAATAAAAAAAAATGCATATCATGGTGTATGCTAAATTTGTAAGCATTTTCCTTTTGAAAGTAAAATATCTATATTTGTGCATGTGTTTATAGATATAGGAACTAAATAATTACCATCGTAACATTTGTATATCCTTGGAAATTTTATTATATTTATATTGTCTCATTGATGAGACACGACATGTTATGCACTAGGCAGAGGTTGTGACTCAAAATGAGAGGTTTAAGATCAAAGGTACCGGTCCCAAGGTTTAAGTTACCATTATAATGTAGTAAGACTGTAGGAAGAGATTAGGTGTACAATGAATACCTGATATAAGGACCTTAACTATAATGAATACGGTCGAACAACTACACCTAGGAACTCAGTTGACTGGAGGTTTATTGATTGAATGCCAGAGTGAACCTAGTTGGCGTCTTGGAATCTGAAGTTTAATCGGTATTCCATGACTAAGGCTTTGATGGTTCCAAAACTTAAGTTGTGCCTATATGCTAGAAGATACTGATTTATAACGTGTCAACTATGGCTTTGTAGAGGTATAACATGTTATAAAACAATCATATGAGCCGGTCTCATACTTTGTATCCTTATGTATGAATACTTTTCTCTTAAAAATGGTTGACAAATAAAATAAAGAAAACGATAACCGACAAGTATATTTACAATGTGTGAAGTAATCATGGTTTAATGATAAGCACGGGTTGGAGCTCGGCTCAGAAATACATTTCGAGACTAAACATCACTTACAATTTGGCCATCACAAGGCAGCCTGATGTAAAGTTTAATGACTGTAAGACTATTGGCTAAGTCTTGTTTATCGACTAGTTATACTTATGCATAACATCGGTGCTCATGAGCATTCATTGACTCATCCAACCATCCAGGTATATACATGTAGTGATGTAGGCACTTTATATTACTAACTTCGATTTGTGTCAACCGGAGTTTAACAAACACGTTCACGAGCAACATAATGTATGAGTTTTTGTCCCCCCATTTATGCTACTAATGTTATTGGTAGCCTTGAACTACAGTAATAAATAGTGGGTTGATATTGTTACTTTAAATGTTTTGTTAGCTCAAAAAAGAGTTTCTGGTTTTTAACGCCAATTATTGTAGTGATTTTGTCACCATCAAGTTATGGTCTGTATCAGCACATCTATACATGAGTCATGTCCATAAAAATATGCATAAAAATGTTTACTAGTATTCAAGGTCATATGAATTCTATAAGTTTACGTATATGATGTTTTTGGACCTTCTTCGTCTAGTATATTTAATAAACATGCATGTTTTTATCGACAAGGGATGAAACTTTGAGAACTCTCATAATGAGCAAAGTATAATTCCAAGTGATTTGTGAGAATACATATTTGGTTTGTGGACTTACTAATATAATATGGTGTCTCGAAAGGAAGATAAGTTTCTTCTAAATGTGAGTCCGTAACCCATTGAAATGTTTGTTTTAGAAGTTGACAGATGCAACACTTGCTGACCACATGTAGGGCTAGCACAACTAGAAGATCAAGAAAACGCTTACTGACTAGATGGTAGATGTTGGAAGTCAGACTTTACTGTCATTAGCAAAAGAATACTTTGAAGTATATTAGCTTTTGATGTGATGTGACATATAATCATGACATATTAGTAGCATGTATAACAATATTGCCTACTACATAAGGCAATTTGGTATTGTATGTGTTAAATAAACTTAGACAAGTCCTATAACTATATGAGGTTATATAAATTACCTCTATACCTACAATTTTTACAAAATGTATATATATCTTATTCTACGAATAGGAGTTAATCATAACTTAGAGGGTTCTGGCACATGTTTAGAGAGTTAAATTGTGCATCGAAAAACAAATATAGTATTAGTATTGAGTTGGTCCTTAGTGTGTAAATTATTCGGGGGTAAAGAAATCGGACTATGGCTAATGGAGACCGATATTAATTTGACCCAAATATTTAGGTGACAGTTAGAATGAAGCCAATATTACAAACAAGAAATGTAGTTAATGTATAATAGGTATGAATTAAAGTATGATTAGGAGGTTTGACTCAAGATGGTTGAGGGTATGCAAATGAGTATGGTGTCGTTAATATGATCGGAGCCATGTATAGAAATACATTTATAGGTGGTACCTGAATAATCAATCTAGTAAACGGTATGACCAATATACGTTAAAGGTGTGACTCAAAGTGGTCAAAGGTTTGAATGTTCCACTAATAAGGGATTCAGAGGAGTAACTTTACTCAGAGGGAATTTCACGTTTAAAGACTAGACGAAAGATCTTAGAGGTTTTGCTAAGAGGTATATGTTTGGATTTGGATTTAATGACACCATATGATGAATAAAATCGAATTAAGAAGCCTCTAAGCTAATTTGAATAATAGATTTTTCATAAGAGCTATTATACTCCTTCCCCCCCCCCCCCTTTTTTTTTTTGTTTTTGAAAAATCAAATATGATTCACTAGATGAGACGAAGTCAAAATTCTACTAGATTACACGCAAGGCAATTAATCATTTCTCCGAAGATTGTAGTGTTGAAGGTAACTACCAAGAGGTCCGTAGGTAAAAAGAGCTAAATGGAGATTATGTTAATTATGTGGGTACATATGCCTAAGCTTCACTACACAATAATGTCAAACTGGGAAAGCTTTAAAGAAATTTGAATGAAACATTGTTTATAAAGTCATTATATGCTTCTCCCCCTTTTTTTTCTTTTTTTTTTTTGCTTGAAATATTATTTCCCGGAAATGTAACAAGTCACGTAATCGGAGGGACCTCCTACGGATGATGTTCAACTAAACCAATAGAAGTAAAGGTAATAAATAACATAAGATGAGTCAATCAGTCGTATCATTGATCCTTAGGTGTGTTGTATATTAGTCCTTAAATGGATAGAGTGTAAGCAAGTACACCAAATATGATTATTCTATAAAAGGTTGTGACCCGAAGTAATGGAGTTACGATATTCATTCCAACATAGATTTTCAAAGAAGGTTTGGAAAATGTATTGTTTATATAAAACATTATTAAGAATAAGAGTCGTATGAGAAATCATCAAAAATGGATAGAAGTATGCTTTAGGTAGGCAAACTTACATGAATGATCTACTAGGTTCAGAAGGTTTTACTCAAAAAGGTTCTAGGTTAAAGTTAAAAGGTAATCAAGTCAAGTGTTAAAGTTTTTATTAGAGATATACATGGTTCCAAGTAGTGGAATATGATCAACGACATGGAGGTCATATCCATAAGTTCTGACTAAAAGATAAAAAGTCAAAGGATTTATGTCAGAATGTATGCTTCTAAGTATCTAACTGAGGAGTCAGAACTCATATGGCATGCTTCAATGTTTTGGTTGAAGGGTCGAAAGATATGGTTCTAGAGACTCTAACTAATGAGTCAAAAGGCAGGGTTCTGACTGACGAGTCATAAGGTATGATTCACGGTCCTGACTGAAGGGTCAGAAAGTGTTGGTCGGAATGCTGAATAAGGGGTCAAAAGTGTCAGTCGGAGCCCTCTGATTGAGGGGTCAGGAGGTGTTAGGCGACATACTGACTAAGGGGTTAGAAGACGATAGTCGACGTCTGAATAAGGTGTTGGTCGGAGTCTGACTAAGGTGTTGGTCGGAATCCTGACTAAGGTGTTGGTCGGAGTTCTGACTAAGGGGTCAGAACTCAGAATGTATAAACTGAGGTTATCTATCAAAATGCAACAAGCTCCCTTCGGAGGGACTGTCCCTCGAAAGCCAGAGAATCTCCACCAAGGATAGAAAGCTTGTTAGGCACAAAAAGGCCTCAGTCAAACATGTTCTACATCTGAGGGGGAGATTGATAATCAAACCTGTTGATGCATTTGAAGGTTGAATTTAAGGCCTGTTATATGCCTTATTGAAGCCTGAAAATGATTTGCAACATTAGTCATAAGCTGTTCTATGTGTTGCATGTGTTGCAACTAAGACAGTTTGTCCAAGCTGCTCTGTCTGCTGAACAGGCTGGACATAAACTGTCTACGCTGCTCTACACTGGTGAGCAACTTGGGCACTTTTAAAGTGTTCTGTTCTTTGTGAACAGAACCTGTTCTTTGTGAACAGGCTAAACACTTTATGGAATATGTTTCCAAGTCATCATGATTGTTTTGTTTTAATTTTTAACTACAAGATATCAGTTTACAAAAGTCGAAGAAAAGTGGAAAACAGAACTGATCAGCCCTGCCCAAGCTGAATGTAAGCAATGAAGACAAAAGGTTATTTGAAAAGGGTGAAGACCTTGTTTCTTATATCAACAAATAGGCCTTTAACGGAAGAAAGAAATACGCAAAGTTTGAACATTCCTAAATATAAGTTGAAAGGCAATGCAACAGTATGAGCAAAGTAAAAAGACAAAAAGTTTCTGCAACAGTGTGAAGACAAGTTGGCTTTTCAAAAAGTGTCAGAAAAGGTTTTATGTTTTCTTTTCAACAAGACTTCTTCTCGTTCTTTCCTCTTTCTCGCTTTCATTCCGCCAATGAAAATGTTTTCTCTTAGATCCGTCTGAGAGAGTATAAAAGGAACTTCTAAGGGACAGAAAGAAGTGTGAGAAAGCTAAGAAAAACGTGCTGAAAGCCAAGAGTGAAAGTGGCAAGTTTGATTATCATGCATGCAAGCCTTCTGGTAAATCAGTATCTGTGTGTCTGAAGCGTTTTACATAAAGCTGTTCCCTTAAGTCTTGTAACACAATGAGTGTTTCTGTAGTGAGTGTATTCATGTATTCTAGTTTGAGTTTGTCTTATAAGACATAGTAACATACTGTTGTAATTGTCATCTCAGCTTGAACTATTCCGCATTCAGCTTGTTTGTAATTAACAATTTGTTGATAATACATACCAACATTGAGAAAAGAATGTGTAGTTTTTAAATAGCTTATTCAACCGCCCCGCTACAGCTTAAAAGCTAGAATACTTTGGGAACCATCTCGGGACCTACAACTGGTATCAGAGCAGTTTTAGAGTGTGTGTCATTATAGAATCTCTCATGCTCCCAAGTTTTTTCCATGGAAACGAACATGCTGCAATTCTTCCTAAGTCGTCTTACTATGAAATGGCTCTATGGGCAAACCTCCAAAATTTAATCATCAAAACTTCTCTGGTTGGAAGTGGCAGAATGATGCCGCTATTTAGAGAAGCTGGATGTACAACTGCCAAGATAGGATGGAGGGTCCCTATGTGGCCAACCCTGTGACTACCATAACTCCAACGGTGGAAGGAGCGGCTCCGGAAGCACAGGACCTTGAGAAAGCTAAAAGCTCCATGGTCTGATGAAGACAAAGACGGTGGCTCTGGATGCAAAGGCCGAACAATCATGGTCATTTCGCTCTGGATGATGTGTTTCAAACCAGGTTGCGACAAAGGCAGACAGCAAAAGCAATGTGGGATCCTACTTTGTGTACCGTCTATGTGCACACCCACAATCACACCTGGCCAACAGGATCACCCTCTTGTTAGACAGTAATGCACTTTTCTTTGGCTCAACCAAGGACCGCTCACTGAAACCTCCACCCCGGTTTTCCTAGCTTTAAAGTGAATGATCTCCAAGCTGTTAGGGAATCACTAAGGACAGTCTCACCCTGGTGAATAAATTGCTGGACATGTCTACACTGAAGAGTGGGAACTACTTCTCAACAATTCATAAGGAACTCAGGTCTAAATCAGAAGTATGGATCTAGGTCAATCTGTAGGGATCCTTACTGAATGATGAACAATCAAGGCAACAAAAGAGAAATGCCTTTGGAGATGTCCAAAAAGAGGTGCCCCTTTGTGCTAATGTAGACAAAGCCTGTAAATCACAGTGAGTGATGTGTTCACTCAACCTGATCACAGGATGAGACAAGGAGGAAGAGTCAGTGAAGAAGATAATGCAGACTTGCAAACAGATGAGTGAGGCAAATGAGAGCTATGCTTGTCAAAAGGTTTCCACAAGAAAGGTTTGGAGGAACTGGCTGCAGGGAAGTTAAGGTGGCTGGCAAAAAGAAGGCAGTTGATAAATCCAAGGCTGAGGTGCTTCAAAATGTGGCAAAACTTGCCATTAGCTTCTGACTGTGTGTCAAACGCTGTTGGCAGTCATCCACATACAATAGCAAACAATGATGATGGTTATAAGGGTTAAGTACCTGATGGCCATGGCTAAGCTGAGGAGTTGAAAACTCAGTGAGTTCCACCAACCGCGAAAAGGGACTCATGCAGAGACGTGTGAAAAAAATTTTGGGATGAACTGATTCTCATCTGATGAAGAAGATATCAATGTCTAAAATGGCCAACACTGATGTCCGTGCGCGCGCGCGTGCGCGTGCTGCGCGCGCGGATATGGCTGAAGCTGAAGCTTTCAGCAGCTTAGAGAACGGGAATCCGCTATATATGTAATAAAGGTACAAAATTTTGATGGCTTACAGTTCTGAAGAAAAAGTTAAAATGTTTAAATATACGCTTGTTGATCTAAAAGGAAAGCTGCTGTGAAAGCCATAATGCGTTACGAGCTGAAATCTCTAAGCTCAAAACTATCTTCAAAACTAAGATCCAGTAAACATGAACAGTTTTCATAGTGGGAAACTGAACTTGATGAATTAAAACACATCAACTCTATTTTACTGGAGAAAAGAGAGAAACAGATATAAAGCATGCTAAGCTTCAAAAGATAGTTGAATCGTGTGCCAATCTGCACAAAGTCAGGCCATTGTATAAGTCAACAGAGTCCCTGCACAATCCAAAGCCTATATTGGAGGGGATCTTGACACACAACAGCAGCTTCCATTGTTGAGATCAATAATCTGAAAGAAGATTTATCCACTCTTGGTGAACTCCAAATACATTCATGTCAACATGTGAATGGTAAACTAAATCGCAAAAATAGGTTTGTCGGTTCTCAAAACACTGCAGCTTGTATGACTTAGCTCAAAAGCTGATGATTGGAATTTGTATCTACATCAAGTCAGCCTGGCTAAGTGCGCTGCTGTTCACACAAGCAAAAGAAAGGAAACATTCCAAAATGAAGTTGTGGATACGAAACCTGTTGACAAAACAGGTTCTGAAGTCCAAGCTGATGGTAAAAACATGTAAAATCCTTTTGATGCTAAACACTTTGAAAACAATTTTCAAAAGGTAAGCAGCCTATTTCAACAAGGGTAAGGTCTCATGTGTTGGAAATAAAACTTGCTGTGATTTCAAATAAGTTTTCAAAAATCAGAGTGGTAAACTCTGGTTTTAATTAAATAAGAACAAACTTTTCAAAACCAGACACAGTGAGTAATGCTGATTAGGCAGCATAAATCACAATCCAGTAGGGGCAAAAACAAAGCCGATTGCTCAACACTGAGATAATTAAGGAATAAGTTTCCCAAACCTGTGGAAGCTCAAAAGCCCAATCAAGCTCCCTTTCTTTGACAAAAATATGGCCACCTAAAAAGAAGACAGAAGCAGCAGCCAAAGCTGGCTATTGAGGCTATCCACCAGCTGTTGGATTCAACAAAAAGTAATAAACTAAACTGCTAAACCTGCTGAAAGAATCAACAAAAATAAACTCGAATGTGTTTCTGAATGATCTTCTTCCAAAAATCCTAAAGAGAAATGTTGACAATGTGGAAGAAGACACATTTGGCCAGGATGTCCTGAAGCTGGGACATGAGGCCTGTTGACTCGGGTTGTTTCCCTCACAAGGGCTGGTCACAAAGCAGTGCTGGAAATGTAAACAGTCACTGAGGAGGTAGTCAAGCTGATACCATTCAATAGGGAATATTAGTGTGGATATTCAAGTCCACACAAGGTTTATGAAGTGGAGAACTCATCCTCTGTGATGAGTTCCCCTAAATATGAATAAATAATTCTCTTATCACTCGGCAGGAAAACACCTACCCGGTTTTGGTACTTGGACAGTGGCTGCTCAGGGCACATGACAGGTTGTAACGAATTGGCTGAGTGAACTCAGGCCGAAAAAGGGGCCAAAAGAGTCACTTTGGTGACAATGTACAGGGATCCACGGAGGGATATGGAACTTTTATTAAAGCTGGTGCTGGCAGTGTTCAAAAGAGTAGCCTATGTGGTTGGCGAAAACATAACCTTGTTAGCATACCAACTGTGTGGATGCTGGTTCAAGGTTAACTTTGATGAGCACCTGGGTTACATATTGGATTCCAGGCAAAGTTTTGTGCTATGTGCTCAACGAAAGAAAGGTGGATATGTTGTGGATAGGTCATTCTGCTGACCCCACAACTGAAACCTGTTTTCTCATCACAGACAAAATGCTGATCTGAACCAAAAAAAGAAAACTGAGCCTAAAATGGCACAGAGACTGTCACACATCGTGAAGCTTCAAGAACATCAACAAACTCTGTAAGGAAAGATTGGGACAGGTGTTGCCGTGCTAGGACTTTTGCTAAGGATTAGATTATTGCACAGCTGTGAGAAAGGAAAGCAGAGAAAAACATCGTTTAAATCCAAACATATTTCTCTATGGATCTCCACTCTTCTAATCCACATGGAATGTTTGGACCTGTTAAGGTCCAAGTCAGATGTCAGGATCTAAAACTGAATAACCAAGATTAACTGATTAGAAATTTATCAGAGTATAAATCAATAATCTTGCGTTTGAATCAAAGTTTAATTAAGAAGTTTGGCGGATAACACTTAATTATTTTACAAAACGTTCAGAACCAATGAGCAGAAACATAAGAAGTATCAGGACTTTTGTATTGCTGAATTCAAATGATTAAAATTCACCTTAATCGGTTTTGTTAAAGACGAAGACCACAGACTGTTCTTTAGGGTGTTACAACCTAAGGAGCGTAAGAAAAACTAAACATAAAGCAATTTACAGACCTCAAAAATACGCAAAAAACTTCTATAGAACTTCTATAAACTTCTATACAATAGAATGACCTATTTCTCTGTAGTAGATTGCTTTTTGGACGTGTTTCCTTGAAGGACTATGACTGTTCGGATAGTAGATATGCTGGAATCTTCGTGTAGATATCGTTCCGGAAATCAGGCACTTTCTGTTTATGAAACTGTTTGAGCAAGCTTGAATCTCTTGACAGCATGAACGGAGCCAGCTTATTGGTTTTACTCTGCAGATCTTGAACTTTTACACTGG
Source organism: Centrapalus pauciflorus (assembly GCA_020465985.1). Lineage (NCBI taxonomy): Eukaryota > Viridiplantae > Streptophyta > Magnoliopsida > Asterales > Asteraceae > Centrapalus > Centrapalus pauciflorus. The sequence continues at coordinate 149,648 of JAANYP010001916.1, read as the reverse complement.
GCAGGCTCGAGTTTCTTCAACTAGCAGCATGAACATAAAAATCTACACTAACAGTCCTGAGAAGTATAACTAACAGGCTTGAATGTACTTACTTAAACCTATTTCCCCACATCTCCCCCTAACTTAATTCTTTATACACAAGACTTAAGTCTATACAAAAATGAAATGAAAAAGTAAACTGTTAATTCACAAACCCACCAAAAACAAGGCTTTCAAAAACTACAACTGTGGCAAGTTTTCTGATTACAGCATTCAAAGTCTTTCTTCATCTCATCTTTATCACAAGTACCTAACAGATTTGTATATCTGAAGTAGCATATCTTTGGGTAATCATAAAATTCGAGATGAAGAATATACCAGTCAGTTGAAATTGTGATTTGTATGTCCTTGACTTGACAAACAGATCAACGTGCTTGACTTCTTCCCCCTTCTTCACAGCATCCTATTTCTTTCCTTGGCAGTTCATCAGGGTCAACATTGAATTTTTAATCTTTAATTACTACTTGCTTCACTTGTGGTAGAGCAGATCAACTTGTGATACAGACCCATGTGGTGCAGTCTGATAACTCATCTCTGGTCAACTTCTGACCATCTGCCAAATGGTACATATGCTTTCGTCTAGGTCCAACGCTCCCTTCTTACCACAACTTAACTCTCAAGTTACGGTCAATCCGGGACGTAGCAAACCAGTAAGTGATTTGAGGCTTGTAAAATCATGCTGATCAATCAGCTTCTCGAGCTCCCCAGAGCCTTTTGTAGTGTGTTTGCTCAAAGAGCACCCTTTTTAACCGATAGGAATAGAGAGAGAGTCACTTGATCAGTGGGAACAGAGTGTACTGGCAGCAGCTGAATTGAACTTGTAGGTAGTTGACTGGTTTCGTGTGATGAGTGGACTCTTGGGAGTTTTGCTTTCTTTTCTTTTCTCTTTCTTACTTTTCTTTCTCCATTGCCTTTTATCATGTATGTTACCTGCAAGCCTTTTAGGTATTCATGACGGAAGCCATTTTCTTTGGAATACCTGCGGCAAAGGCAAAATTGATAAGAATCTTCTATGCGCAGCCTTGGAGTGCCCTGTTGGCATCTTCGCTTCTGTTCACCTTGTTTGCCCACAAAACCCCTTTAGGTAATCTCCTAATGTCTCATCTCATCTCTATTAGGGGCTGGGCTTGCAATCTAATTCGTTGTCAATTGTCTTCTGCCAATTTC
>JAANYP010001916.1:0-145577 GCA_020465985.1 Centrapalus pauciflorus | reverse complement strand
CACAGACAGCAAACATTATATCAGGTCTAGAAGATGTTAGATACATGAGAGATCCTATAAGGGATCTGTATAGATGAAGGTCCACATCTATGCCATCTTTGTCTGTATGGAGCTGTTTATGAGGATCCATTGGAGTGCTTGCAACCTTTGTGTCTTGATAGCCAAACTTTTCCAGTATGTCTTTGACATACTTTGATTGACTTATGAATAGACCAGTAGGCTTCTGTTTGACCTGCAGCCCTAGAAAGAATGTGAGTTCCCCCATTGAACTCATTTGAAACTTTTTGTGCATTAGGGCCTCAAAATCTTTGCACAACCTATCATTAGTTGAACCAAAGATGATGTCATCAACATAGATCTGGACAAGAAGAATCTCAGTCTTGATGGATTTAGTGAAAAGTGTTTTGTCCAGAGTGCCTCTCTTGAAGTCATTCTGTAGAAGATATGAGGACAGTGTGTCATACCATGCTCTGGGGGCTTGGTGAAGACCATAGAGAGCTTTGTCTAGCTTGTACACCCTGTCTGGATACTTGTAGTCTTCAAAACCAGGAGGTTTACACACATACACTTCCTCTTCAATTGTCCCATACAGGAAAGCAGACTTAACATCCATTTGATACACTTTAAATCCTTTGAAACTTGCATATGCTAGAAATAGTCTGATGGCTTCAATTCTTGCTACTGGAGCAAAGACATCATCATAATCTATTCCCTCTTCTTGAGTGTACCCTTGTGCTACTAGTCTTGTTTTGTTCTTGATGACTATCCCTCTCTCATCCTTCTTGTTTCTGAACACCCATCTTGTACCTATTGCTCTCTTACCTTTAGGAATATCCACCAGAGTCCATACATTCTGAATTTTAAACTGTAAAAGCTCTTCTTGCATAGCTTCAATCCAGGATGAATCTTTTAGTGCTTCTGATGCCTTTTTAGGTTCTAGTTGAGACATGAAGCAGGCATGTTCAAAAGCAGCTAGGCTGAATTCTGGAACTGCTTGTTCAGCAGCAGCAGTCTCATTGTGAACCATCTTCTTTGTTTGAACAGGAGTGCTTGGATCACCCAGTATTTGATTGAGAGGGTGATACTTATGAACTCTTAGTGTGGGCTCTCTCTCTGTTTGGAAGGACGTTCCAAGGTTTGTGTCATCTCCATCAGAACCAGTGATTGGTTCAGTTTCTGGAACAGCTTGAGTTTCTAGGCTAACAGCTTGAGAAGCTGTTGGGACTGCTAGCCTAGAAACTGGAGCTGTTTCCTTTTGTGTTTGAGCTGTGCTGCCAGGACTTGGGAATGACACTTCAGTGTCTGGATTTGCATCATGTTGAGTGCTCAGGATCCCTGGAGGATCACATGACAGAAGTGGTAGAGTGGTGAAATCATCCCAACTTGTTGAATCTGCAGCAGTCTGAAACTTTGTGCCAACAGCATGAGAAATTGTATTGGCAGCATGAGAATTTGTGTTAGCAGCTTCAACCCGGTATGCATCAGCTTCTGCAGTATACTCAACAAAGCTCAGAGAATTTGTTAGTGAATCTAAATCAAACAACCAATCAGGACCAGTGCCTTTGATATTAGCAGTATTTTCATTAAATTCAACATTGGCACTTTCTTCAATTGTTTTAGACACTCTGTTGTATACTCTATAGGCTTTGCTTTGAGTTGAGTATCCTACAAAAAATCCTTCTTCAGCCTTACTCTCAAACTTCCCTAAGTGAGTCTTAGTGTGAAGAATAGTACATGGGCATCCAAAAGGCTTGAAGAAAGCTATTAGGGGACTTCTGTTGTGGAATAGCTCATAGGGAGTTTTCCCTTGTGATTGAACTACTTGAACCCTATTTAGAACATAACAGGCTGTATTGACAGCTTCTGCCCAGAAAGTCATAGGCAGATTGGAATCAGCTAACATTGTTCTAGCAGCCTCAATTAATGTTCTATTCTTTCTTTCAGCTACACCATTTTGCTGTGGTGTTCTTGGTGCACTGTATTGTCTAGCAATACCTTTGGATTCACAGAAACTGTTTAGAATTTGATTTTTAAATTCAGTTCCATTGTCTGATCTTATCACCTTAACTTTGGAATTGGATTGGGTTTCTATCTTAAGGATAAAAGACTTAACAAGCTCAGCAGTTTCATCTTTGGACCTAAGAAAGTAAACCCAAGTAAATCTGGTGAAATCATCAACAATGACTAAACAGTATGCCCTTTTATTCAAACTCAAAACAGAGGTTGGACCAAATAGATCCATATGTAACAACTGAAGAACAGATGAGATTGAATTGAGATTGAATTTACTTCTTTGGCCTTATGAGAAGTTTTGTGTTGCTTGCCTTTAAGACATGCTACACAATGATCATCACATATGAACTCCTTTTGTGGTAAACCTCTTACCAGATTCTTTTTGACTAAAACATTCATGGACTTGAAGTTCATGTGACACATCATTCTATGCCAAAGAGCAGACTCATTGGATGATGCTTTGGATATCAAACAGCTTAAAGTATTTGATTTAGATAAAAGATCTGTGTCCAGACAGTAGACATTGTCCTTTCTTGGTGTTCTTAGTAAAACAAGATTTTCAAGAACTTTGAAATCTTTTGAAAGAACAATGCACTCAGAATCTGTGAACAGAACAATGTTTTGTTTGTCACAGATTTGAGAGACACTCAATAAATTGTACTTAAGCTGTTCAACATACAAAACATCATGGAATGTCATGTTGCCTGCATTTACAGTACCTTTACCTGTAACCTTACCTCCTTTTGAATTGCCTCCAAATGCGACAAAACCTCCATCAAAGCCTTTGAAATTTGACAAGCATTCAGAATTGCCTGTCATGTGCCTAGAGCATCCACTGTCCAGATGCCATCTTGTCCTAGGAGGAGACCTGTGGTTGCCCTGCACAAATAACAGCTTAGTTAGTAGTGGAGTAAACCCAAACCAAATTGGTTTTGGGTTGGCCTTGTACATTGACATAACTAAAAACTGTTTTTGACTTCTTATATTTGGTGAGATCAACTGATGGAGTCTTTGGAGAGTATTTAGTGATAATATGAGGTATCCAACTATTTTGATCATCTTTTCTTCTAACAGTCTCAGATGATTCACTAGCAGCTCCAGTTTGGTGCCCAGCAGCTTGAGCTGTGTTTGTAGTGCTAACAGTTTCACTTTTTGCACTACCAGCATCAGATTTTGACTTAGCAGTCTGATCTTTTGCATTAGCAGTGTGATCAACAGATTTGTCCTTGACACACCATATTTGTTTAAAACTTGATTTTGGCTTTGCCAAAACTTGTTTTTGATGTGTGGACTGTTTTTTTGTTAATTTTTGAGAATCTGTGATCAACTGTTCTCTTTGGAGCTGCTGTGGAAGGTTTCACGTTTGAGTGTTTTGCCTGTTTAGGATTTGATTTTTTGTGATGCACAGGCTGTTTTGCAACAGCTGGTTTGTAAAAACAATCCTTGGCTAAAGGATTCTTCCTTCCACAGTGAAAGCATTTTTTGACAGTTTGAATTGGAACACCAGACTTTTCTGTCAATTTCTGGTTCTTGTTTCTCTGGTTTCCTCTTACCTGCTGTTGTTTAGGAAACTTTTGAACACCATGCTTTTGGCATGTGCAGATAGAAACAGTTTTACCTCTTTTAGTTCCTTTTGATGAAGATGCAGTGTTACAGTTAGAATGTACAGAAACTTGTGGAGTAGCATTGCATACACTCATCTTCTCTTTTCCTTTCTTACTGGGAACTTGGACTTCTATGGGTGCACTCTTTGTGTCACAGTCTCTATTTTGACTCTTATCTTCTTTTAATTCAGGACTGTTATCAAGGATAGGATCTACAATAGTCATAGACTCATCTAGTGGTTCATTGACAAGTCTATCAGCAACCTCACTCATTGGATGAATGTACTTGTTATTATATGGAGGTGGAGTAGCTCTGTATCCTATTCCTTCTTTGGGATTGACCTGAGATTTGACTCTATCTTTGAATTGAACTTCCATTAGGTGTTCTAGCTTTTGATTTGCTAACTTGAAGTTACCTAGATCTATGTTAACAGATTCCAGTTTCTCATTAGCCTCTAACACCTTCTGTTCAGTTTCTTCTACCTTTTTATTCAGAGATTCTATTTTCTTATTGAGTTCCTTTTTCTCCCATTCATGATAGTTTCTATCATACCCCATTTGAATCTCATTATCCTTATAATCATTGATCTGTTTTTCCAGATCTTCTATGGCTTGCATATATTCATATCTCCTTTCTTCCATCTTAGCTAGAGTTTTGCACATGCTCTCATTATGATCTCTGTACTTTTTAACCATATTTTTGCATGATTGAGAGCAGAGTTTAGAGTTTACCTCAGATGGTAGTTCAGTTGAGGAGACATTTGAGGTTTCTGCCATAAGTGCTTGATTTTGGAATTCTTCCTCTGTCTGATCACTCCAGTCAAACACATTGTCTTCTTGAGAGACAAGTGCCGTTGATGAGGAAGCTTGAATGGGCTGTGAAGTCCTTGATGGTTGTTGACCTTGAGATCTACATTCTCTGGCAAAGTGACCAAGCTTATGGCATTTATAGCATTCCACTTTTGATTTATCAAAAGATGGTTTGCCTTCTGTTTTGGCTTGAAAGTTGGTCCTACCAGTTCTTTTCAGAAATCTTTTGGCTCTCATGGTCAGCATTGCATGTTGCCACTTTAAATCCATCTCTTCAAGATCATCTGGATGAATTTGTTCCAAGTCTTCAACATTTAGAGCAAATAATCCATCATTGGCAACAAAAGCTTCATAATGAGTTTCAGCAGAATTGCCATCACCACCTGAAAAAGAATCACAGTTATTAGATTTTTCAGAGGACAGAAGAGCAGTGTTGTGATTATAAGAAAAGGATTTCTTTTTAGCATCAATTTCAGTCTCAAACACTCTTAGACTGTTGTACAGATCATCCAATTCTATCTCATCAAGTGTGTCTTTTGTTCTCCACTGTGCAGCATAGACTGTCCATTCTTCTCCAAGAGATCTGAGAAATTTTCTGTTGACTTCATCTTGATCCAGATTGACCTTTGCACTTTCCAGTTCACTTATCAGTTTGTTGAACCTGTCAAAGATTTGAGTGAGGTTTTCATTCTTGCCACCAGAAAAGTTTTCATACTGCTGTTTCAAGAGGTCCTTTTGATTTCTCTTGGTACTTGCATTACCAGCAAACCTCTTCTCTAAGGCATTCCAAAGAGAGTGAGCAGTATAAAACTTTTTAAACTGATGTTGATAAGCATTAGGAATGGCTATTTGTAATAATGTGAGTGCTTTCACTTCATTCATTCTAGCCTTCCTTTCAAGTTCAGTTTTTGGAGGAGTTTTGACTGGTTTTCCCTCAGCATCAAGTTCTGGATCAACAGCAGGAGGAAATTCAACAGCTTCCCATATGGCATAATCAATGAATTGAATATGCTGTTGAATCCTGAGTTTCCACATCTCAAACTCAGTGGGCTTGAGCATAGGCACTTTGAGTCCTTGCCCAGATCCACTGCTGCTATTTTCAAATTCCATTGAAAAAGATTAAAAATTTGAAAGAAAGTTTTCGACTTTGAAAAACAAAGAATAACCTGGTTTGAAAAACCTGATTTGAATAACCTGGTTTGACAAACCTGTCTCTGATACCACTTGTCAGGATCTGAAAATTATGAAAATTATGAATAACCAAGATTAACTGATTTGAATTTATCAGAGTATAAATCAATAATCTTGCTTTGAATCAAAGTTTAATTAAGAAGTTTGCGGAATAACACTTAATTATTTTAACAAAAACTTTCAGAAACAATTAAGCTTAAAACATAAGAAGTAATCAAGACTGTTTGTATTGCTGAATTCAATGATTACAATCACCTCTAATCTGTTTTGATTAGACGAAGAACACAGACTGTTCTTAGGGTTTTACAACCTTAGAGGCTTAAGAAAACTTAAACAATAAAGCAATTACAGACTCAAAATAAGCAGAAAACTTCTCTCTCTATGCGTATATCTTCTATACAATATTCTGTCTATTTATATTGCTTTATGGACGTGTTTCCTTGAAGAACTATGACTTCTCTGATAGTAGATATGCTGGAATCTTCGTGTAGATATCTTCCCTGAAAATCAGCACATTCTGTTTATGAAACTGTTGAGCAGCTTGAATGACTTGGCAGCATGAACTGAGCAGCTTGAGTTGTTTTGCTCTGGCAGCTTGAACTTTTACACTGGCAGCTCGAGTTTCTTCAACTAGCAGCATGAACTTTGTACTTACATGAAAAATCTACTAACAGTCTGAGAAGTCTAAACTAACAGCTTGAGTATACTTAAACTATTTCCCAACAATAACAATTGACCCTTCTGAATAATAATAACCTTAAAATGATATGTGATTATAAATATTATTATTTTTGACTGAGAATTATATGTTAAATTTCTTATTTTTTATATTTCAGCTTTATTATTTTATTTGTTAATGATTGATAATTATATTTTAGATTTCTATACTTTTTAGATTTCAGCTTTATTAATTTGTTTGTGTGTGATTAATATACCCGCCGTAAAGCGCGAGGTGTTTTACTCGTTATAAACAAATAAATAGAGATAATTAAAGATAAATATTAGTTAATGGATATATAATTATAGAGATAATTATATAAGGTTTATATAATGAAAATAATTACTAGGATATATTATAGATCGATTATTATATTAGAGTTTAATTAAATAAAATACTCTTAATAATTAATATATATAAATATATCTACGGACATTGTCAAAAAAAGATATAAATTGCGAGTCTCGGCCAAGGTTAAAAAAGGAAAAAGGCACATAAAGTATTTTTGTTTTTCACGTTTATTCGTGTGTTTGATTGAGTACCTAGCACCGCTTGATTGTGTCATCACGGATGGATACCGAAAACTTCTCATTTGTGTATAAACTACAAAGGTGCGTTTTTATAAGCTTTCACGTTACTTATCTTATTTTTGACTTGATGATTCGTGTACTGAATTCGTTAATTTTAAAAAGCTTACGTTGCGTTAATTCGATTAAAGTTTATGTTTTTATAGAAAACCATTACATATCCCCAACAGTGGTATCAGAGACAGGTTAGGTAAAATAATGATAGTATTATCCATGAATTTACGTCTAACGTTCTTAAAGTTTCGATTTTTAATAATTAAAAGTGTTTTGATATTCAATATTAAACAATCACAATATAGATCAAACAATTAAGAACATAATTTAGATCAAACTAAACGAATGATTGATTATCAGTGAGAGAATTACAATACGATTTCTTGAAAGCACACACTGAACCCTAGGTGACAATTCCGTATAAGACAAAATGATTCCGTGCAAATTGTGTACAATCCGTACTGCTACAGTAGTGAAAATATGTTTTTATATACAAAACAAAACTATTGAAATATTACAAAATGACCCCTAGAGTTATGACGTTCATAAATTAAAATCTATTCCCAACAATCTCCCCCTTTTATGAATGATTATTAGTCTTTAATCTTTAAGCCCCAGTTTCATCTCGAACCTCCTGATGCTTTCTGTTCATCAGCCTTGACTCAATCTTCAAGACAAAATCCACCATCATTTTTCTATCACTTGGACTAATACCTCCTTTCTTTCTTTTTCGCTTTGCATCATATGCAAGTTTTCCTTTCAGCCCAGTCATAACCTTCTGCAATGTACCATCACAATATTTGTTTAGTTCAACCATCATCATAGCTCTCTTTTTCTAGTCCTTGTCTTTGTAGATAACTACTGGATGCTTGACCACAACAACTTGATACTCTTTCAGATTTTTCATATACTTGATAAATCTGTTTGGCGCAGTGATATTAATTCGTCTCATCCTCTCTCAACTCCAATCTGAAGATCTTGTATTGACATGAGTACCAGCTTTGTGTGCATATAATGGAATAGAGCCTTGAGTGCAAGTCAGCAATATTCTTCTCTCTTATTTCGGCACAACTCATCAAACAAGTCTTCTACATCCACCAAGTTGATATTAAACAAGTTAGCTTCACTGAAAACATATGTCTTTCCGTCATCTCTCGTCACAGTGAATGTGAGATAGAAGATATTTACAAAACGATCTTTGTCAATCCTAGCAAGATCAACTATCCTAAACTCACTCCTTACATATTCAATCTGCTGAGTCTTATTTTGAAGAAAATGAGCGTAATTTACAAGATTAGGCATGTTCGTCTCGTACTCTGAACAACTTAAAAAATGAACATGGAGCCCGTTTCTTGCAGAAAATCTTCTTTTATAAGTGATCTTCCAAGAATTGAAGTCTATACGTTTCTTTATGAAGTCTGCATTTTGCTTTTCAGATAAATTCAACTTTTTAATCTTCTTCTTTCTTAATTCATCCTCTTCTAGCAAACTCAGCATATCATTGATTTCTTTCTGAACCACTTTCTGAACAACAAATCTCAAATGAATGTAACCGTCACCGCAGGCTTTTCAACCGTTGGTGTTGGCATTTCATCTCTTAATATTTCCTTGACCAACTCCTCCTCATTTATTATCTTCTATACTCTCAGAGTCATATCGAACAATTCAAAAACTTCATCATCAGACACATCAATTTCTTTTTCAGCTTCTTCAATCCTTAACACTTCTTCTTCTTCATTATCTGAATTGTCATACTCTTCAAAGTTGTAAATACCTGATTGTATACTCAAAGGAACTAGAACATATTCATGAAGAATCAATTCCAACTCGCTCTGAGCATCAACCGATTTTTCTGTTGAGCCTCTGGTCTCTCCTACACCTTCACCTCTTGTCGCATTTTCTGTAAGCACAACCATCTGAAGTTCTGTATCTGCAAGCTTCCTCCTCTTCTCCCCCTCATGAGGAGCATCATCGGAGTCATCATCATGATCCTCTTGTTTTCGTTTAGACACTGAAGCTTGATATTTACACGTTTGCTCAATAACATAATCTTTCTGATAAAGAACCTAAAACACTAACAACTGTGTTTTCTAATCCAAACATTCTTTCCCCCATCTCATCAAACTGCTCAAAACAATAATCACGCAACTCATTATTTGAAATTTGTGGCTCTTCTTCTTCTGCTGTAGCTTTTCCTTTTAATAACCTTTGAATGTTTGACATCTGATTCATCATCTCAGTATATTGATTTGTCATCTGATCAGTACCTCAAGCAATGGCTTCAGACAGTCTTGTTTCGGTGATAAAGGGTAACGTGCTTACACCTGGGTCACTTAGATTTCTAGTTGTCACAATAGTTGAACTTGTGTAAAGAAGCTCCGTGTGGCCTGTGCTTAGAGTTGGAGATGTTGTGGCTCTGACAGGACTTCCAACTATTTCATGTGACGGAGCAATGAAAGCTTCCGACACAATAGTTGTTGCTACAGCGACACGTGGTACTTCTGTACTTGTTTCAACACATGAAACCGACTCTAATGTCCTATCGTGTATTGGTTCTATGACTTGTGGATGAAGAAATGTACAATGGGGCATAATTGTACTTGTTTCAATATCTATAGGATCCGAATGATCCCAGGATAGATTGTGTGCAAAATCCCCGTGAAGAATTGAAACATCTCCTTGTTGAGAAGGAGATGAGTGGCTGGTGGGATGTGCAGTCACTAGTGGGGTACTGGTTTCTACAATGTCAACTCTCAAAGGAGAGCTAACAGCAGATGTGGCTAACTGGCTGTCTATGGTTTGGGTCTCCCTCATACTCATTCTCACCATCTCATTAACTTCTTGAACAGGTATACGTTCAGATTGAGATCTTTCAACTCTCTCCCCAGAAACATCAATATCATCACCATCATCATCATCATCATCATCATCATCATCATCATCATCATCATCATCATCATCTCCCTCATTACCTCCTTCTGGAATGTTTGACAAACTTCTTTCTGAATCAGAATCTTCCTCACCTCCCCTCACAACTCCTTAAGCTTCCTCTCTCAGCTCAAGGTTTCCATGTTCATCAACCACTTGTTGATGTACCTGCTCACCTATATCTCCTTAGGCAGGAAAACTTGGTTCTTGAGTTTCCATAGAAGCATGGTCTATTAGGTACAACCTTACACTCTCAGCATTCTCATCAGCATACTTCAACAAAGCCTCAGGAATCGGCATGATATTGGCATTAGGGTCGTCCTAGACTTTGTGCATGCTCATTATTACATAGTTTTGGCACTTCTGAGAATTTGATCTCTTTGGAATCTTTTCTTTGGCCCTCAATATGCCTTTAATCAGAATCTGAATGAACCGTTGTAGGGGCACAAATTTCGTTGCTCTATTAGTGGTGTTTGCAAGCACCACTTCTTTCAAATCCTCCCATATACACTGAGCAAAGTCGTAGTGTTTATTGAATGCTATTCCATGAAACATACGTAAACAATGTATGCTTCCTCGGTCTATGCCAGTGTGCTTTGAGGTCATACATCTGTTGATAATGCCAAACAGTGTATACCATTCGCCATTCAGAGCATTTCGGTAAAACATGGAACTCTTGGTCAATGGTTTAGGATAACCAAGGCTGATAAGATCTCTGAAAAACTGATCATCAGATACAAAATCTTCAAAACAAGTTCATGAAAGTTGACTGTATCTATGCGTCTAGGTAAAAACAAGTTCGCAATCGGGCAAGAGTGATCTTTGCTTTGAACTGATCAATGGTGACCTTGAAGTGATGATCACCTTCAGCAGGCACAAATTTAATTGTGTGCCAAAACTGATGTAAGTAGACCAGAGGTATAGAAGGTTTATATTTCAAAAGGTAACCGAGAGGGTGACCTTTTACGATTTCGACAATCACCGGATGACTTACTTTTATGGAATTTGGATTGACCCGGTGATTGTTATCAAGTAGGGTTAGACAATGTTTGGGTTTAATGAGTCTGGTTTCTGGGATAGGAGATGATGAGGATGGTCTGGTTACGAATGCTGAATTGATTGGTTTTGAAACCAAGGTATGATTTGATGAGGAATGGGAATCTAAGGAATTGGAATTTTGGGTAGGGGTTTGTGATGCCATTCATTACCATTAAGAATAATACACTTGTTAAATATATCAGATAAACAAACTGAATCCTACAAATAGAGAAATGAAACATTTAACAAGAAAATATAAAAATATGTGTTACATTGTTTAAAGCATCGGGATTCCAGACAACAATATTATTGTTAGGATTCCAAAGTCAATCGTTAAGAGACCAATGTTAATGTAACACAAATTTTAAAAATTTATCTCGAAAAATGTGAAATTTCTCTGAAAAACTAAATTTCCCACACTTAGAAATTTTTTTGAAAATTTGAACCCAAACTCAATATATGAAAGGACAAACTCGAATTAGACATGAGAAGTCTCAGATGAAGTATGAACAAACTCGGGTATCAATTGTTGCTTTCTCAGCCTGCTTCTTTCCAGATACTTTTCTTAAAACAACTTCTTGATAATTGTTTAAGTTCTCAAACACCATATGAAAAGGAATGAACTTGAATGGACTTGATCAAACTCAAATGGAACTGTAGTCAAACTCGAAAAATGATTAATCAAACTCGAATGATAAGGAAACAAACTCGAAAAACACTTGATCTCTTTTGAAAGAATGTTTATCAAACTCGAATGAGGATTTTATCAAACTCGAATTATGTTTGATTAAACTCGGATGAAGTTTGATCAAACTCGATCAATACATGAACAAACTCGATCAAAGAGTGATCAAAGTCGGTCAACTCTTTGATCAAACTCGGTCAAAGAACTTATCAAACTCGATTCACACTTGATAAAACTCGGTGAACACTAAAAGTTTAGTTTTGTCCGAGTTTTAACAGAAACTTTCAAAATTCAAGTTCAAAAACTCAATTTTCAACAAAAAAAATCCTCTAAATCCTCCCAAATTAATGTCGAGTGCGTGGCTTTCACATACAAACACTTTTTGAAAGAACAACTTGCCTAATTTCAGATCAAAACACCAAAACAAAAAGTTTTCGAAAAATCAGTATGTAGGTCCCAAAAGGTTTCCCTAGTGTATTTTTCTAAGCTGTAGAAGGGGGGGGGGGGGGGGGGGGGGAATACAGCAAATTAAAACTCAACACTCTTTTCTCAATGTTTGTGTATACTATTAACAAGTGTTAATTACAAACAATCTTGACTGCGGAAAGGTTCAAGCTGAGATGACAGATACAACAGATGTTTAACTAACTAAGACTAGATACAATGAATACAATCACTTAGATGAACTCACTGATTTTACAAGACACAGATGGACTGCTTGAATAAGAATAGCTTAGACACACGTTACTGTTTTATTTAAGCAGACTTGCATGCATGGAATAACACACTTCAATGCACGATCTGAATTTCTCACACTTGGTTATCTCACAATCATTAGAAGCTTCCTTTTATACTCTCACTGAGAATCTCAGTGAAGCTTCTGTTAGGAACAAATATATAGAGATGAAAACAATTATAATTGTAAATATATAAGTCTAGGGTTAATCATGTAATTAGATGATAGTTAGATATTAGGTTAGTATAAATAGGAAAATTCCATAGGAATTTTAAAAGAGTTTGTCATTTCATCTTTGTATTTCATGTTGAGAGCAAATTCAATCATTCAATAAAAGAGATTTGTATGTTAATATTGTGATTCACTTAGATCTATTATTATCAATTGGTATCAGAGCTTAGGGGGTGAATAAAAAAAAATCAAAAATCTTGAAAGAAATCAACAAAAGTTCAACCGAAAAAGTCAAATTTTGAGCTGTGATCTTCTGGAATTTTTAGAAATTTCCTACGATGACGGAATGATCTGAATTTTGGATATGTTTTGAAGATCAACAAGATGAAGATCCAGTAACAATTTCAAGTCCTAATTCGACACGAGCAGGGAGTAATCGAATTTTTAATTTCTGAAATTCGTTTTTTACGTTCTTGAGATCGATTTTTGGAATTATTTTTTTGGATTGGAGTTAAAGGCTAAAATTTTGAACGAGTCTAAATGTTATTATAACAAACAATTCCTGAAAATTTCAAAGCCTAATTCCAAATACGTTGAGAGTGATTTGATTTTGAAGTTGCTAAAACCATTTTTCTAACCGAAACAAAGCTGAACCTTTGAAAATTTATAGAAAATTCTCTGTTTATCCAATTGCTCTGATTTTTGGGTATGTTGTGCGTATAATATACATGTTTATTGTCCTGAAATTTCAGATTTTAATTCCAAGAATTGAGTGAGAAATAGATCAATTTCAGAAAGTCATCACTGTGTGTGTTCTTGGTGTTTTCACTGTGTGTTTAATTCGAATTTTGAGTTTTAGATGATGAATTCTAGATACATTTTGATGCATGATAACATATTGAGTTTGGTTTTTAATTTAGAGTTGATTAGTATACGATTTGTTTCATAACTCTAACATTTGATCGATCAATTTTACGTTTTTGTTGATTTTGTGTTCTTCGTCATTTCTTGTGATTTCAAGTGTAACCGTTTTTGTTATTAAAAGTTGTTTGAAACTTGTTTGTTTTAATTCTTTGCAGGTAATTTGGATCAAGGAGAAGTTTTTTTTTGAGTGTGCGAGTTTTTTTTTCAAGTGTTGTGCAAGTTTTATCCTTCTTCATCCGAGTTTGGTCATTCTTCATCAGAGTTTGATCCTTCTTTACCCGAGTTTTATCCTTCTTCAACCGAGTTTTGTGCTTCTTTACCCGAGTTTTGTGCTTCTTTACCCGAGTTTTATCCTTCTTCACCCGAGTTTTGTGCTTCTTTACCCGAGTTTTATCCTTCTTTACCCGTGTTTTATGCTTCTTTATAAGAGTTTGGTCCTTCTTCATTAGAGTTTTATCCTTCTTTATAAGAGTTTGGTCATTCTTCATTAGAGTTTTATCCTTCTTAATTAGAGTTTCATCCTTCTTTATAAGAGTTTGGTTCTTCTTCATTAGAGTTTCATCCTTCTTCATTAGAGTTTCATCATTTTTTAAAGAGTTTGGTCCTTCTTCATTAGATTTTTATCCTTCTTTATAAGAGTTTGGTCATTCTTCATTAGAGTTTTATCCTTCTTCATTAGAGTTTCATCCTTCTTTATAAGAGTTTGGTTCTTCATCATTAGAGTTTTATCCTTCTTCATTACAGTTTCATCCTCCTTTATAAGAGTTTGATCCTTCTTCATTAGAGTTTTATCCTTCTTTACAAGAGTTTGGTCCTTCTTCATTAGAGTTTTCTCCTTCTTCATAAGAGTTTGGTCCTTCTTCATTAGAGTTTTAGACTTCTTCATTAGAGTTTGGTCCTTCTTCATCAAAATGACATATGAACATTTTTCAAAGTCTGAGTTGATTGAAAAACTTACTGAATCTGAAAAGATTCGTAAAAACAATTACGACATTCTTATTCAGATTAATACTAATAAAGCTCTTGCTTTACGTGATGTATCAATACTGAAAAAATAAATTCAGAGCTTGAAAGTCAAACAAAATTCTGAGAGTACTGCTCTTAATTTGAAAATATCTGAATTAAATAAAGAACTTGATGAGTTGAAACGAGAGAATCTTCATACTACAACTCATATGAAATATCTTTTGTCTGAAAGATCCGAACTATATAAGAAAGTTAAAGATCTTGAAGAAACACTTTCGAAGATAAATCAGACTGATCAAAATTGTATTTTAAACAAATCTGAAGAATTTTTTGCTCTTGATAAAGAGTTGTCTTTAACTAAAGATTCACTTGAGAAGGAAAGACACGAGTTCTTACTGAAAGAACAAGATTTTAAAGCTAAATCTAAATTGTTTGAAGATGAAAGAAAGATGTTTTTAATCAAAGAACAATCTTTTAAGACTGATTACCAATCATTTGATAATGACAGAAATTCTTATTTGGTCATTATCAAAGGATTAGAAGATCAGATATTTCATCTCACAGAACAATTGAATGATTCTTTTTCTTCAAAAGAATTAGAGGTTAAAGATCCTTCAGTTTGTTCAAAATTTAAAGATGATCACTCTGATTTATCCACAGAAAGTGAAAAGAATCCAACTGAATTCTCTAAGTTTGATTCATCTTCAGATCTCAAACTTAAGTATCTGTTAAAGATAAACAAAGGCAAAGATAAATTTATTGAACAACTTCCGGTTAAGATTCACACTGGTGAATCTTCGAAGTCAAATTTTCCTAAAGTTTCTGAAAATACTGGTCATTCTTATCAGAAAACATTTTCACAGAATAACACCAAGTATTATCAGAAACAGGCAAGAACCGGACAGATTTTCAAAAAGAAGAGTTCGCAAAATTCTGATCATTCAAGTTCAAGTTTCTTTAGAAATTCAGATATTCCATTTTCTAATACTCAAAGAAATTTATTCTCAGCTTTTGAGAAAGAAGGTGAAAGATATAATCTGCAATGGGTACCTAAACCCAAGTTTAAGTGGGTCCCAAAACCTGTTTTGAGATGGGTACCCAAAAGTGCTAACAAGTCTGGATCCAAATCAGTTTGGATACCAAACACATCTTGATTTTGCAGGTTTAAAAGGTTTCTAGTCATCTCAGACTAGAACCCGGACTTCACCTCATCAGACTTCTAGTTAGTACAGACTAGAACCCGGGCTTCATCTCACAAAGGTTCCTCTTCAAATCAATTTAGGACCCGTTCTTCATTTCAATAGGCTCTTGATTAATTTAGATCAAGACCCGTGCTTCAACTCAAATTGGTTTCTAGTTAATTCAGACTAGAACCCAGACTTCAATGAACCAGAGATAAAGGCTTTCAGTTACATCAGACTGAAACCCGAGCTTCCACACCAAAGGCTTCTAATCATTCCAGATTAGAACCCGATTCTGAAAGACGAATCTTTCTGGAATTCCTGCCCTGCATTCAACTCTGATGCTGAATTGACAAAGAGGGAGTTTTATTTTTATAATTTTTTGCTCTTGGTTTCATTTCTATGAGTTGACTAACTGTGTGTGCTTATTTACAGGGGGAGTTTCAGAAATTCTTTGACAATGACATTTTTTCAAAAACTGTGTGATTTTTCACGAAAATATTTGATTCACACATAAAAAGAACTTTTGAGCTGAAAAGAAATATTTATTTGATTCTCTGAATATATCATTTAGATTAATTGATCTAATCTCTTTGATTTTCATAATCTCATTTCTTCTGAGATTCTCTTTGTTATAACTCTTCTAATTCATAGGGATTCTCTCGTTATCTCCCATGTGCTAATTCTTTCAAGAAAATCTGATTCTTTTCATATCATATATCAGATTTTCCATTTCATTCTGATATCTCCCAAAATTATCTTAATATCATCTCCAATATCATATAAGTTGAATTTCATCATATCTCATGACCTTCAAAGCTGAAAATCTTTCTGCTGACTCCGATTATGCACGAATCTGAGTGATAGGCATAAATATCGCTTCTATGGTCTAACCAGAACTGGAAGACCTACCCAAGAAGCAAACCAACTGTAGTTTGTGTGGGTGAGGGTTTTTTAGGTCTATTAGTTGAGAAGTCAGTTATCACGGGATACTGACAGGGTCAAGCAGAGTTAAAATGTCAATGAGAGGGATATATTGAAAGGAGATGGTGGTGCATAAGATCATGCTTTTGTTATAAAGCTGACCGAATTTATTTCTTAAAAGTGAGCCGGAGGGAGCTTAGTTGAAAAATGCTGAGATCTGAGGCTTGAGAAAGGATTTGAAGAAAAGATAATCCTACCTACACTGTGTCGGCTGGGTAATCCACATAATCTATCAAGCCCTAGGCGACTTGATATTGAAAAAGACATCATGGACCCAGTGACGCATGCACTTAACCCCACCAACCACTCAGTTATCTCTCAAAAGATTTCTGTTTCAATAATCACAGAGATATTGCTCATTTCAATCGATATATCATTTGGATATTATTGATATTGAAAAAAGGAAGACATTTGCTCCGGTCTCTCACTTCATTTGATGCACATTGTGTCTAGAGCTGATTATATACACTTTTAGGACACATCGACTCTAACAGTCTGCGTGACTATAAACTGCTAGTCCAAAGTGACTAAGCCGGAACAAATAAGAGTGATTCTTTCATGATAAAGGATTTCACGATGAATATTTGGAAATCCTATCAGTGTTAACATCACGCCAGCGCTGAAAGTAGGTCACATAGATTATGTTTATTGTGCAAACAGGAATCCTATGTGGAGCTGGACTCGCTAACTTATGAATGGATGTGTTACATTTTTCTCAAGTTAAGTTGAAAAGCTTTGACTTTGTTTGTTTTTGTAAGGAGAGAGTATCCATTTGAGGGGGAGTGATAAATTTGTTCAGCATAGGGGGAGATGACATATTTGAAAGAAAGGATTTCATTTTGAGGGGGAGAGAGAAAATTTGTAATATTTCTGAGTTGTAATTGTTGTTGTATTTCTGTCTGTATTGATGTCTGCAATTGTAATTTCACTGCAATTGTGTCTCTGAAGATTATGCATGATGTTCATAATTCTTATGATCATCATGAGGGGGAGAAACATTGTATTTTAGAGCCAACTGCTGAATATTTTGAAGACATTTACAACAACTACTGGAGACAATTATGACAATTGCAGGTGAGTTCAAGATGACAGATGATATGTTGTCTTTATTTGATCAAGGGAAAGAATCAAAGTTTATTCATGATTCGAGGGGGAGAGTCTATTAATAAGAAAAGAGAAGATCAGAGAAGAAGAGATATGAAGATCAGAGAGAGTCAATGAAAATGAAAGTTTCTTTGAAGATTTAGAGATAGAAGAGAAGAAAAGAGAAAAGTTTTGAATATCAAGTTTTTAAAATCTTGAAGACATTTACTTTGTTTAGAATTGTTGTGTAAAGTTCATTCTTTGAACTTTGATTGAAAAATTGCTTTCATCTTTAAGGAGGAGATTGTTAGGAACAAATATATAAAGATGAAAATAATTATAATTGTAAATATAGAAGTCTAGGGTCAATCATGTAATTAGATGATAGTTAGATATTAGGTTAGTATAAATAGGAAAATTCCATATGAATTTTAAAAGAGTTTGTCATTTCATCTTTGTATTTCATGTTGAGAGCAAATTCAATCATTCAATAAAAGAGATTTGTATGTTAATGTTGTGATTCACCTAGATCTATTATTATCAGCTTCTTCATTGGACGATGAGATAGTGGGATGTCTTTCCAAAAGGACAAAACAACTTTTCTGCACATTCTGAAAAATTGGACAAGAGGCACCGAGTCGATCAACAAATCGACAAAAACCAGCAGCAAGCGAGTCCGTCCCGGGTCATTGAGTTAGCCCAAGGGGGAGCCATCCTCTCAGGAAAGGGACAGGAGCGTCTGGCGCCAAACAAATAGCTTCTTCTCCAAGAACAGAGGATTGTGTCGGTTGTAAGAGATGTGAATCCAAGCAGACTTGTCTTCATGTGACAGAATCTTTGTCATTTCCTTTTTGTTTCTGTTGCATAAGGCTTTAACCAAAAGAGGAATGCCAACTTTGTATCTTTCTTCTTTTGTTAAGGCTATTTTGATATAAGAAATGGTCTGTCACCCATTTCAAATATCCTTTTGTCTTCATGTAACAAAACAGGGTAGGCAGGCTTTTGCAGTTTTAGTTTTCCACTTTGTCTTCGATTTGTAAACTGATCTTGTAGCCAAAATAAATACATGAGGACTTGGAAACATATTCCATAAAGTGTTTAGCCTGTTCACAAAGAACAGGTTCTGTTCACAAAGAACAGGTTCTGTTCACAAAGAACAGAACACTTAGAATTTGTCCAAGCTGCTCAACATAGCAGAGCAGCGTAGGCAGTTTATGTCCAGCCTGTTCAGCAGACAGAACAGCTTGGACAATCTGCCTTTGTTGCAACGCATGCAACAGGGTAAACAACTTTGACTCATATTGCAAATCACTTTTCAGGTTTCAATAAGGCATAAACAGGCCTTAAATTATACCTTCAAGTGCATCAAACATGTTTGATTAAAAATGTCCCCCTAAGATGTAGAGTAGGTTTGACTGAGGCCTTTTTGTGCCTAACAATATCCCCCTATTTGCAATAATCAGTCTAGGCTGATTTTATCAATAATCACTATATTACAATACATTTTGCTGAAATGAAATTACAACATCAAAGTAAAGTAAAAGATCAGTTTATATATATATATATATATATATATATATATATATATATATATATATATATATATATATATATATATATATATATATATATATATATATATATATATATATATATATATATATATATATTGATTTTTGAATACATAAACAACACATGTTTTTACAAAAGTACAACTAATGTATTAATGTATATTACAACTGATATAAAAATATAAGTTACAACTGATGTAACAAAGTACAACCAATGTACATAGAAATTCAACAATTTGGTTGATGATGGGAGCAAGTAATGGCAAGCATGTCCAACTGATGGACAACTTCCATTCTTCATCTACTCAGATAGTAGATGGACTTTTAAGGCAGTGGTGGCACTCCATCTTCAAACATTTCTTCAAGCTGTTCCATGATTTCATCCAATTCCTGCATTTCAACTCTGAGGAACATGAAACTGGGATGTTGAAGCTCCCCTCTTTCATAAAAGCCTCTGAGCTAATCCCAGATGGCTGCTCTCCACTTTATGGATTGCCTAAAGGAATTAGCAAGTCTGAAAGCAATAAGCTATTTGAGACCAACCTTGTGCAGATCTGATGCTCTTTGGAAGCACTTCTTCTTTGTGAGGGGATCTACAAAAAATACCCACAGCTCAGGTTCTTCAATCAGCTTACCTTCCTCATATTCCACTCCTTTAGGCAGACTGTGGTCTACTCCCTTGATTTCCACGGCTACATCTCCTTGTTCAATCATTATTAGGAGTTTTTCCAGCTCTGTATCCTTTCTGTTCCTCTTGGCCTTTATCTTGGGGGTAGCCACTGAGATACCCTTACTCTGTTCTTCTGAGATCAGGCCAAGATCTCTCACACTTTCCATCAATTTTTTGACGTATGCCCTGATAGTCTTAGCTGTTTCAGACTTAGACTGGCTCAGGGCAACTGCCAACTCCACCCATTCTCTGTATCCCATTTAAGCAACGTCAGTGTATTCATATGCTTCCAGTTCGAGGCCTGTAGCACCCATTCTGGTTATCTGTAGCTTCCACTGTTTGCCTTTTCTTGAGATGGGAACAACTTTGACAATTGATTCCTTGGCAAGTCTTCTGTCAGCAACATCAAAATTTGCTTGCCTCTTTGAATGCAAAGGATCTAGCAGCTTTGGCAGAGGCTTCTTCCTTCTTTAGTATTTCAAGGGCTTGGAGCTGTTCATCTCTATATTCATAGTATTGCTCCATAGAAAAGCTCATTTCCATAGCTCTTGCCTTGTCAAACTTTAGCTGTGCAGCTCTTAGGTGGTTAGGGTCTACAGCTGCTTTCTTCTTTCCTTTGGCTGTTGTAGTTTGAACAGCTTCAGGAGCCTCTTCTTCTTCTTCTTCTTCTTCTTCTTCTTGCAGAATCAGATGTCTCCTTCTGCTTGGCCTGTCCCAAGGAATGGATTCCTCCCCCTTAGTTTGTGCAGGGTTTGGAGATCCAGCCTGAGTAGGCTGAGCAGCTTCAGTGTGATGGGAGACATCCTCAGTGGGACCTGTTTGAGATGCACCTACTGCTTGACCAACAGATGCTGATTTCTCCTTAGAAGGAGAAGAGGTTTTCTCCCATTAGACTTAGTCTTTGAGGCAGATAAATTATCCCCCTTTGAAGGATATGGCTCAGAACCTTCAACAATTGGTCTGCATGGAGAAATAAATTCAGCAGGCTTAGCAACAGTTTTAGCAGTAGGCTTGGGGCCAACCTGGCTATGAACTAAGAAAGCCAGATTGTCCTTAACCTCTACAAGCTGGGTAAGGCAGGTCTCAAGAGAGGAGGACTGAGAATCAGCAAAGGAGGAAAACTTTAATAGGTTTTCTCTGTCAGAAGCTGTGAACAACAAACTTTGAAGCTGTGCAAGATGTAATTCAAGAGAGTCTTGCACATCATCAAGGTTTGCTGACACAAAATTAGACAGAGAGACAATGAGAGTGTTTAAGCTGGCTAATGTAGTAGGAAGGGTAGTAGTGCAAGTGGTGAGGAGAGTGGACAGCTGTTGGGATATGGCTGTCATGGAGGACACAGAGTCCTGTTGGTTTGAAAGGATAGAGGAGAGAGTAGTGGAGATATTTTGCAGCTGTGCAGTGAGTGCAAGCAGCTGTGAGGACTGATTAGCTTGGGGAGTGGTTGGAATGGAATTCTTAAACAAATCAAAGAATCCTTTGAGCTATGCAGACACAGAGTATGAGATTATTGATGGTAGTGAGGTCATGGAATTTTCCAAAGAACCAACTTTGTAGGTCAGCAAAGAAAGCTGATCCTTCAAAGGAAGATCTTTGGGGGACGAAGGAGTATGGGTGGACTGTTTGGATTGTGTAGATGGTGAGGAATGAGATTGGGATGAGGACGAGGCAGGTGTTTGAGGATGGGATTGAGAGGGAATGGTTACTTTTGACAGAAGTTCCATAGCCTGGGCATAAGTAATATGGCCCAGCTTGGAAGGGTCAATGGGTCCCTCAGCAGTGGCTGTAGCTGCTTCATCAGGAGAAGGGGTAGAAGATGGTGGCCTTTCAGATGTTCCTTGTGTTGTAGAACCCTCGTCAAAGCCTGGGTGGTTCCCTCAGCAGCACCTTGGTTTAGAGGTGCCTCATCATGGTGAGATGGGATGTGCATTTCAACATCAGCAGTGGTGAAACCTGCTGATGGAATGTGCATTTGAGGTGCAGCCTCACCAAAGGGAAGGTTTGTTCCCTGAGGTGCATCAGCTTGGGATGTTGGTCCTTTGGCAGCTGTTGGGTGTACAACAGCTGTATCAAGAGGAGCAGAAGTTGGAGGCTGATCTACTGGATGGTCTAGTCCAACAGGTTTGACACCTCGTGCAGACTCAGGTTGTGTAGGAGAAGTGTGGAGTGGAGACTGTGTGGACTCAGTGTGGAGTGGAGACTGTGTGGACTCAGTGTGGAGTGGAGTGAACTCCTGTCTTTCAGTATCCTCAGCCTGTTAGGAGGCTGGAATAGTTGATGTGGTAGTCTCCATATGCACAACTGGCTCCTGTTGGGGGGAACCAGAGGGCCTAGGCTAACTCAGGGTGGACTCATGTTGGAGTGAAGCCTGCTCCAAGTGTGCTGAACCTTCCCCCAAAAATAGGAGAAGCAGCAGGGGTTGCTTCTTTGTCAACTGATCCCTGTTGGGAGGGGTCAGAGGGGCTAGTATGGTCTTTTGGTTTCTTTTTGGCTAAGGATTTGCGTCTAGCGTAGGATTTGAGGGATGCGGTGGAGGATTGATGTTGTGGAGAGGTGATGAGGGGTTCCGTATGGACTGGTTGTGAGACTGGGTCAGAAACAGGAGGTTAGCCTGTTCCATGGTCTCAGGTGCCACAGAGGCACCAGCCACAAGGACTTCAGGGTCCACATATGAACCAGGGTGAGAAGCCTGCTCCCTCTCAGCCACAGAGGCCGATGGGGCCGACTTAGACTTAGCTATTTTTGCCTTCTTGTGGACAGGCTCAGCTTGAGTCGATTCCAGGACCCTTTTTACAACTTTGGGCGTGGATTTGGATTTTCCCTTAGGAGCAGTCACTGGATCCACCCTCACAGTAGAGGGTCCTTCCACCATGCCAAGCAACCTCCTCATTGCTGTTGACAGAGGAAGCTCATTTGGGAGTACATGGGTGTAGAAAACTCTATTCCCAATCACTGGGAATGCAACAATAAGTAACATATGCTGAGAGTTATAGAGATTCTCACCACACACATGTTTGAAAATGAGGCTCTGAAACCGTGGATATCGAACAACAGCTGGACGTGTTTCCTGCTGCACCAGGTTCCTCAAATTCATGAAATCCACCGAGCCATGTTGATAGTAGTCCCATCTACGAGCTGTAGGACTATTGGGATCTCATCATGGCTGAGTTGGTCAAAGGAACCAACTTTGCTGTTGAAGCACATCACCTCAGAGGCAAACAAGAAGCTGTAAGCAGGTGAGAGGTCCTTCCTGAACAGTGTGGCTCCAATTTTGGGTTCTGCTACACCACAAAAGTGTAGCAAGTTTCCCATCTGATCATTTTCAGGTTGTGGTTGGTCATAAGTTTCAGCCACAGGGAGATGAAGAACTTCCCTAGTAAGACCAGTAGTGATCTCAATGGTCCGAGTCCCATTGAGAATGGTTCCCTTTATGATTTTGGTTGCTGGGTCATAGGTACAGGTGTACCAAAAATCATACACCATTTCCTGGTACAGGACACCAGGAGAAGTAGTCATGGCATAGTGCAGAGGGTGAACCTTAATAAACTCCACCATATTTTCATAACCTTTCCCCACATAGTTTTTGGGAATGGTTAGGTTTGCTATGTAGTTTGTGGGTTTCATTGTTAGCATCGTGGTAACAGAAGGATGTTTCTGTACGTCCTTACCAACGAATACTGGGAGCAAGGGGTTGTTTTGGTGAGCCATGGTTAAAGTAGTTGAGATATGAGCACAGGACACTTAGTTGAGTTTAGGGTTCTTTGGAAGTTATGGTAGCAGTAGAGAAAGAAGAAGATGAAACAGTAGAGGAGGTATTTTTAGGATTCGAATGTGAGTGGGTATGAGAGAGAAAGCTTTGGGTGGTTGATTTGAAATGTTCTTTAACGGAAAACGGAATGGTTGTCCATGTCAGAACGGTTGTCAGACCACTTGAGCCCTTTTTAATCACTAACACACGTTAACACACATTATCCGCAGTAATTAAGTTAAATAAATACAGAAATTAAGTAACTTAATTGTGAAGAAAGGTAATTAAAACTGATGGTCTAAGCTGTTGGTCAAACCTGTGATGAGCAGGGTCATCACAAGCTGTTCATTCTTCAAGCTGTCCATTCAACCTGTGCAGCTATGCAAGAACAGGTTGTGCCCAAAAGCTGACCAGGTTACAAGACAATGTCTTGTATGACAGATTGAAGGAGTGAGCAGGTTGGAGGTTTGATCAATAGACCAGGTTTGAGGTGAAAACTGATATTGTCAAACCTGTTATACGCTCAAGCTGTTCAAGTTTTCAGAAATTGGCTAAGTGTAGAACATGCATAGCCTGTTCTGTCTAAGCTTATCTGAGAAACTTGAGCAGTGTGAGACATATAATGACTTAGAACATTTAGGACACTAGGTCACTTTTACTCAACATGCCCAGCTTGCTTACAAGATAATTAAACCTGTTTTCATCAAGTGGCTTGGTGAAAATGTCTGCAAGCTGTTCATCTGTGGAAATAAAACTTACCTCCACATTACCTTTCTGGATGTGATCTCTGATGAAATGATGTCTGACTTCTATATGCTTTGTTTTGGAATGAAATACTGGATTGTTGGAGATGGCTATAGCACTTGTATTATCACACAGAATAGGAGTCTTCCTATATACAAGTCCATAGTCTTCAAGATGATGCTGCATCCATAGAATCTGCCCACAGCAGCTTCCAGCAGCAATATACTAAGCTTCAGCAGTAGAAGTAGAAACTGAGTTCTGCTTCTTGCTACACCAACTTATCAACTTACCACCAAGGAGTTGACATCCACCTGTTGTGCTTTTTCTGTCTAGTCTGCAACTTGCAAAATCAGAATCTGAATATCCTGTTAGCTCAAGACTTCAGTCTTTGGGATACCAAAGACCCAAACCTGGTGTACCCTTAAGGTATCTAAAGATTCTTTTTATAGCAGCTAGATGTGATTCTTTAGGATCAGCTTGAAACCTAGCACTTAAACAGGTGGCAAACATAATATCTGGTCTACTAGCAGTTAAATATAGCAAGGTCCCAATCATGCCTCTGTAAGCTGTTACTGAAACAGCTTTGCCACTGGCATCTGCATCCAACTTTACATTGGTTGCCATTGGGGTTTTGATAGGAGAACTTTGATCAAATTTAAACTTTTTCAAAAGATCTAAAGTGTACTTTCTTTGATTTATAAAAATTCCATTTGAGGTTTGTTTAACCTGTAATCCTAAAAAGAAAGTAAGTTCTCCCATCATACTCATTTCATATTTTGATTTCATGAGTAGTGAAAAATTCTTGCATAACTGCTCATTAGTAGAACCAAATATTATGTCATCTACATAAATTTGAACAAGCATAATATCAGACTTCACCTTCTTTATGAACAGTGTGGTATCCACTTTACCTCTGGAATAACCATTGCTCATAAGGAAGTTAGTTAGAGTGTCATACCAGGCTCTAGGGGCTTGTTTTAGACCATAGAGGGCTTCGTCCAACTTATAGACAAAACCTGGATGATGTTCATTTTCAAAACCTGTAGGCTGCTTGACATACACTTCTTCTTGCAACTTTCCATTCAAAAATGCACTCTTTACATCCATTTAAAATACCTTCATACTTTTATGGGCAACATAGGTTAGAAACAAACGAATTGCCTCTAACTTGGCCATAGGAGCAAATGTTTCATCATAGTCAATGCCTTTTTCCTATCTATAGCCCTGAGCAACCAGTCTTGCCTTATTTCTAATAACATGACCTTGCTCATCCATTTTGTTCCTGAAAACCCATTTGGTGCCAATTATTGTTTTTCCTTTAGGAGCAGGGACCAGCATCCATACTTTGTTTCTTTCAAACTGATTGAGCTCTTCTTGCATGGCAGTGATCCAATTGGCATCTTTCAGTGCTTCATACACTTTCTTAGGCTCCATCAGGGACACAAAGCTAGAAAACATACAAAAGTTTCCAAAGCTGTCCCACCTTGTTTGTACCCCTTTGTTGATGTCACCAATTATTTGATCATTTGGGTGACACCTGATCCACTTAGGATCTTACTTCAATGAAGATTCTCCTGAGTTATTTGCATCTTCAACAGGTACCTGTTGAGCAGCTTTCAAGATTTTCAGACATACTGATATCTTGAGCCTGTTCACTTGTTGAACATGACTCTCCATTGTTGAACACATCAGCAGAGGATCCAGGAAAATCAACATTGATTGGTTCAGGACATGATGTTGTGATTATGTCAGTACACTTATTCACACAGGGTGCATCAACATAGTCGTCATCATGGCCATCATGATTAACAGGTTCCACTCTAGATGTAGTGGAAGCTTTTGAGTCCTTTTCTTCATTGATGGAATGCATGAGATCATCAAAGCTGAACTAACCTGAAACTGATTCAAGAACAGCTTTGGTGGAGGCACTCCTAGACTCTTCAGAGGTGACATTGATAGATTCATCTATCACCTTTCTCTTGTTGTTGTATACTTTATAGGCTTTGTAGATAGCAGAATATCCAACAAACACACCTTCATCAGCTTTGGGTTTAAACATTGCCAGTTGGTCCCTCTGATTCAGAATGAAGCAGGGACATCCAAACACATGAAAATAGCTAATGTTTGGCCTTCTCCCTTTGATTAACTCATAGGGAGTATTGTTGAACCTTTTCACCACCAAGGATCTATTTTGGGTGAAGCAGGCAGTGTTGACAGCTTCAGCCCAGAATGATGAAGGTAAACCTGATGCACACAGCATGGTTTTAGCAGCTTTAATGAGAGTTCTGTTTCTCCTTTCAGCAACTTCATTTTGTTGTGGAGTTCTTACTGCTGAAAAGTTCTGTGAGGTCCCTCTTTCTTCACAGAAGTCCTCAAGAGTACTGTTTCTGAATTCAGTACCATGATCACTTCTAAGCTGCTTTACTTGAGCAGAGTTCAACATCTCCATCTTTTTGATAAATCCAATGATTTCTCTAGCAGCCTCTCCTTTGCTCTTCAGAAAGATCACCCATGTAAACCTGGAGAACTCATCAACCATTACTAGAGTGTATCTTCTTCCTCCTAGACTTGGGACACTGACTGGTCCAAACAAGTCCATGTGGATTAAGAAGAGAGGAGTATCAATAAAGAAATTGTGCTTAGATTTAAAAGATGTTTTTCTCTGCTTGCCTTTCTCACAAGCTGTGCAGAGTTTATCCTTAACAAAGGTTATAGAAGCAAATCTGTTACCAACTCTTTCTTACAGAGTTTGTTGATATTCTTGAAGTTCAGGTGAGATAGCCTTTTGTGCCGTAACCAGTTCAGGTCTGCATTGCTTCCTGAGATAGAGCATGTTTCAGCTGTGGGATCAGCAGATTTCATGTCCACAACATATACACATTTCTTTTGTTGTGCACACAACACAACTTTGCCTTGGGGATCCAATATGTAACCCAGGTGCTCATCAAAGTTAACCTTGTAGCCAACATCACACAGTTGACTTATGCTTACAAGATTATGTTTCAGCCCAGACACATAGGCTACCCTTTTGAATACAGCAGCACCAGCTTGAAGAGTTCCATATCCTTCTGTGGATCCCTGTACATTGTCACCAAATGTGACTTTTGGCCCTTTTCAGGCCTGAGATCATTCAACAGGGCCTTACAACCTGTCATATGACCTGAGCAGCCACTGTCCAAGTACCAAACCTGGGATGGTTGTTTGTCCTGCAGAGTGTCATGGGAAAATATTAGTTATTTTTAGGGGAACTCATCATAGGGATGAGTTCTCCTACTTCATCAACATTTGTTGATGGACCAGTGATATCCACACTAATATTTCCTATTTGGATAGTATCAGCTTGGATACCATCCTCATTGACTATGTTACATCCAACACTGCTTGTTTTTGCAATGATGGAACTAGCAGAGTCAACAGGCCTCATGTCCTCAGTTTCAGAACAGTCTTTGGCCATATGTGTCTTCTTCCCACACTTGTGGCATTTTCTCTTTTTAGCCTTTTTGGAAGAAGAGCCTCCAGAAACATATTATGAATTATTTTTGTTGATTTTGTCAGCAGGTTTAGCAAACTTATTACTGTTTTTGGAAGAATCAACAGTTTGGGTGGAAGGCACAATGTCAACAGCTTTGCCTGTATCTTCTTTCCTCTTTTTGGGAGGACAGATATCAAATACAGGAAGTTTGATTGGCCTTTGACGTTCCACAGGTTTGGGAAACTTATTCCCAAATTTCTCAGGTTGAGCAATGGCTTTGCCTTTGCCCTTACTGAGATGTGATAGATGTTGCCTATCAACATAATCACTGCTTTTGGTTTTGAAAGACTTACCTTCATTTATAACCAATTTTCAACTATGATTTAAAAACTTGTTTGAAATCACAGCAGATTTACTTTCAACATGAGACTTACCCCTGTTGAAAGCAGGCTGCTTACCTTTTAAAAACTTTTTCTCAAAATGATCAGCATCAAAAGGATTAACAAGTCTCTTACCATCAGCTTTAGACCCAGAGCCTGTTTTGTCAACAGGTTTAAAGTCCACAGCTTCAGCTTGAGCTTGTTTTCCTTTCTTTGCTTGTGTGAACCAGCTGAGCACTTAGCAGACTGATTTGATGGAGAACACATTCCATCATCAACTTTTGGAGCTTTTTCACACAAGCTGTCAGTATTTTGAGGCCTGACAAACCTGTTTGTTGAGACTAGCTTACCATTCACTTTCTGGATGAAAGTGCTGGGAAGCTCACCAAGAGTGGATAAGACATTCTTCAGATTATTTATCTCAACAATAGAAACTCCTTTGTCAAGATCCCCTCCAAGATAGGCTTGGATTTGTGCAGGTTTCTGTTGACTGATGCAATGGCTGACTTTTTGTGCAGATTTGCACCAAAAGTCACCAATCTTTTGAAGCTTTGCATGTTTTCTGTCTGTTTCTCTCTTTTCTTCTAGTAAAATAGAATTGATTTGTTTTAATTTATCAAGTTTAGTTTCCAACTTATGGAAACTGTCCAGTTTACTAGTTTTTATTTCTAAGCTGCTGAAGGCTTCAGCTTCAGCTAGGTCTTGTTTGAAGTTGCTTGTTGATGGGATATCAGTAATGGCCATCAGACAGTTGTTATCTTCATCATCTGAAGATGAGTCAGATTCCTCCCAATCACATGTCTCAGCCATGAGTCCCTTTTTCTTGTTGGAAGCTACTGAGTCTTCCAACTTCTTTTGCTTAGCCATGGCCATAAGGTACTTAGCCCTGTAGCCATCGTCCCTGTTTGTCTTGAATGGTTTGGATGATTGACCAACAACTTTAGACACCCAATCAGCAGCTATATGGCCAGTATTGCCACATTTAAAGCACCCAACCTTACTTTTATCAAATGCCTTTTTTTTATGGCACTTGAGTTTCTTTGTAGACATCTCTTCCCTTTCATCATCAGCCTATTGATCAGGTTGTGTGAACACATCACATACCTGACCAACAGGTTGTCTCACGCTGGCCACAAAGACATCACCTCTCTTAGACATTTCCAGGGCATTTCTTTTCAGTTGCCTTGACTGCTCATCATTCAGTAAGGATCCATACAGATTTACAAGATCCATACCTTTGATGGTGTCTGAATTTCTCAAGATAGTAGAAAAATAGTTCCATTCTTCAGGCAGGATGTCCAAGACCTTGTTCACTAGAGTCAAGCTATCCTTTGTGATCCCAACATCTTTGAGATCATTGATAATGTTAGTGCATTCTGTGTGACGATAGCAGTCTAAGTATAGACAATATTTTGTAATAGTCAATTTGTCCGTAATTGCATATTGTTACGTGTTTGATATATGTTTGATAATATATGTTTGATATTAATTGTATGTATGTTTGAACTTGGTGTAATTGATGTGTTACAATAAGTTCAAACATAAGTTCAAAGATAAGTTCAAACATAAGTTCAAAGATAAGTTCAAACATAAGTTCAAAGGTAAGTTCAAAGTAACTGGTTCGAACTTATAAAGGAAGTGTTCGAAAGGCCTTGGGCTTAGTCGAACTTGTCCTAGGCAAGTTCGAACCAGGTGATATAATTAGGTGTTAATTCGTTTTAATTAATAACTTTTGCAGAATTCGATAAGAGATTAGTGCAAATGCGATCTCGAACTTGCAAGATGATTGAGTGCTTGTTCTTAGAGAGAATCACGTGTCGGGGCGTTCTATTGTTCGTCTATCATCGTGTGTGTCTCCGGTTTTTGTGTGCGTGGTCTATCTGTCAAACCGCTAACGAGGATTCCGCACTCGTTAGACGGCGTCGCGTCAAGATAGGATCCGTAGGAAGGCGACCTTACAGATAAGAGCAGTGAACCTGGTATAGGTTTCTGTGAGAGACTCCTTTGGTTTTGCAAAGAAGAGTTCATACTGTCTAACAAGGTTGTTAATCCTGTTATCCAGTATGATTGTGGGACCATCATAGACGGTACACAAAGTATCCCACATCTCATTTGCAGTCTTCTTTTCTCAACCTGTTTGAACACATCATCAGGAAGAGAAATGACCAGGTTATTCCTGGCTTTTGCATCAAGAACAACCAACCTTTTGTCTTCATCAGACCATTGAGCTTTGGCCTTCTCAAAGGTTCTGATCTCAGGGGCAGCTCCTTCAACAGCAGGAGTGATAGTAGTAACAGAAGTTGGCACATAGGGACCTTCCATTACTATCTCTGGCAGTTGCACATCCAGATTCTCTAAGTAGAGCATCATTCTGCACTTACAACCAGAGAAGTTTTGATGATTGAATTTGGGGGTTTGCCATTGAACCATTGTCATAGTAAGAGGAGGAACTGGCAGCACTGTTGTCCATGGGAAAGTAGGGAGAACGAGAGATCTAGAGTTAACACACACTCTATCTGCTCTGATACCAGTTGTAGGTCCCAAAAGGTTTCCGTAGTGTATTGTTCTAAGCTGTAGAGGGGGGGGGGGGGGGTGAATTCAACAAATTAAAACTCAACACTCTTTTCTCAATGTTTGTGTATACTATTAACAAGTGTTAATTACAAACAAGCTTGACTGCGAAAAGGTTCAAGCTGAGATGACAGATACAACAGATGTTCAACTAATCTAAGACACACTCAGAATAGATACAATGAATACACTCACTTAGATGAACTCACTCATTTTACAAGACACAGATGGACAACTTGAATAAGAACAGCTTAGACACACGTTACTGTTTTATTCAAGCAGACTTGCATGCATGGAATAACACACTTCAATGCACGATCTGAATTTCTCACACTTGGTTATGTCACAATCCTTAGAAGCTTCCTTTTATACTCTCACTGAGAATCTCAGTGAAGATTCTTCATTGGACGATGAGATAGTGGGATGTCTTTCCAAAAAGACAAAACAACTTTTCTGCGCATTCTGAAAAAGCAGACTTGTCTTCATGTGGCAGAATCTTTGTATTTTTCTTTTTGTTTCTGTTGCATAAGGCTTTAACCAAAATAGGAATGTCAACTTTGCATCTTTTCTTTTGTTAAGGCTATTTTGATATAAGAAATGGTCTATCACCCATTTCAAATATCCGTTTGTCTTCATGTAACAGAACATCGTAGGCAGTCTTTTGCAGTTTCTGTTTTCCACTTTGTCTTGGACTTGTAAACTGATCTTGTAGCAAAAAACAATGCATGAGGACTTGGAAACACATTCCATAAAGTGTTTAGCCTGTTCACAAAGAACTAAACACTTAGAATTTGTCCAAGCTGTTCAACAGAACAGAGCAGCATAGACAGTTTATGTCCAGCCTGTTCAGCAGACAGAACAGCTTGGGCAATCTGCCTTTGTTGCAACGAATGCAACAGGGTAAACAGCTTTGACTCGTATTGCAAATAACTTTTCAGGTTTCAATAAGGCATAAACAGGCCTTAAATTATACCTTCAAGTGCATCAAACATGTTTGATAAAAAATCTCCCCCTAAGATGTAGAGCAGGTTTGACTGAGGTCTTTTTGTGCTTAACACAGTAAAATCACAATAACTTTTTGTGTATTTTGAATTAAAATATGATATTAGACTCAATCTCTTGTCTTTAAAATGTGATCTCTCGATCCAAAAATCACTTCAAAACACCCACTGATTCAAAAGCCCCAAGTGTTTTTGTAAATTTTAAAATTCGCGATATAACAGTGTTCTTCACAAAAACCTTTTCCAGATTCAAAAATCAATCAACTTCATCCATATTAGGCTCTGATACCAATTGATATTCAATATTAAACAATCACAATATAGATCAAAAATTAAGAACGTAATTTAGATCAAAACTAACCGAATAATTGATTATTAGTGAGAGAATTACAATACGATTTCTAGAAAGCACGCACTGAACCCTAGGTGACAATTCCGTACAAAACAAAATGATTCCTTGCAAATTGTGTACAATCCGTACTGCTACAGTATTGAAAATATGTATTTATATACAAAACAAAACTATTGAAATATTACAAAATGACCCGTAAACTTATAACATTCATAAACTAAATCTATTTCCAACATGTTTAAATGATCGAATCGATAATTAAAACGTTTAAGGTTTTGATTCGGCTTGGAGAAAATTGATCAAATGGTTTGGAAACCCCATGGTGATTCTTGGCCACCTTGGAGTTCCTTGGAGCTCGGGATTTTGAAACCTTAGTTCGTTTATTAGTTGATATTTGATTGTGTAAATTGTTTAATTAATTAAATTCAAAAATTAAACGTTTTGGTTCGCAAAAACAAGCCTTGAGAGTTTGGCCATGGATTGAGATCCATGACCTCTTGGCTGTGATGTGGTAACCAAAGCCATGGATGGTTTATTCTGTCATATCGTTTAATTCACGGTTAAACTTGAACGATTATATTAAATGCTTTAAAATCAAATCACTAAATCAAAGGTGTTCGATTACTAAAATTTAAATTTTGTGACTAAAATATATGCATATACGTTTCGGTTCTATAAAATTAAAGTGGCGACTTTATTAGTTTTACAAAGTTCACAGATTGGTTTTAAAGTAACTCGATTTGATAATTTAACGATTAATTGGAATTTAGAAATCGAAATAATTTGATTATTGGCCTCGACTAATTACGGCTGATGTATTCAAATTAATCAATCACAATCAAGATATCAAACAATAAAGAAAATAGAAACACTAACTGAATGATTTATTTGCACAAAGTAGGAATTACAATCTGAGAGGATAAACGTACACTGTAGCCCTAGCAATGAATTCCGTGCAACAAATGGAAGTCAAAGTCCAAAAGTTAATTCTACAGTACCCGTATTTTCTATATATATATATATATACATCGTATTTTGTATATATATATATATATATATATATATATATATATATATATATATATATATACACATTTGAAACTATAGAATATTTACAAATAAGCCCCTAGACTTAATATTTTTCATCAACAAAATAATATCCAACAATCTCTCCCTTTGATGAAAAATGATTAGTCTTCAGTTCATTAGCCCAAGCTTCATCTTAAAACGACGAATACTCCTTCTGTTCGATAACCTCCAGTTAATCTTTGAAATAAACTCCACAATCAATTTATAGTCACTCACAGTTAAAGCACCCTTCTTAGACTTTTTCTTCTTGTCGGCAGCCAGCTTTCCTTTCAAACCCGTCATAACTTTCTGCACCGTTCCATCACAAAATTTATTCAATTCAACACTTCGCATAGCCCTCAGCTTTTGATCTTTGTCTTTGTAAATCACAACTAGATGCTTTGCCATAACCACTTGATATTCTTTTAAATTCTCCATGAACTTGATAAAACAATTAGGCGCAGTGATATTGATCTTCCTCATTCCTCTCTCAACACCAATTTACAGATCTTGCACAGACATAAGCACCA
The DNA here is from genome assembly GCA_020465985.1 of Centrapalus pauciflorus. NCBI lineage: Eukaryota > Viridiplantae > Streptophyta > Magnoliopsida > Asterales > Asteraceae > Centrapalus > Centrapalus pauciflorus. The sequence goes on along the minus strand of JAANYP010001916.1, from coordinate 111,857 downwards.
ATTTGGTGTGCATAAAGTGAAACAATGTCTTTAGTGCAAATCTACAATTTTCATCTCTTCTATTTCTGCACAATTCAACAAACAGATCTTCAATATCCACCAAGTGCATTCCAAGCATATCAGCTTCGGTGAAAACATATGTATTCCCATCAGCACTGGTCAGCGTGAATGTAGGATAAAATATTTTCACAAATCGGTCCTTTTCTATTTTCATCAGATCTACTATCCTGAATTCACTTCTAACCTTATCAACCCGCTGAGCTTTGTTTTCCTGAAAACTAGCATAATTCACAAGGTTTGGCATGTTAGGTTCTAATACTCTAAACAATTTCAAGAACGTGCACGGTGCTTGCTTCTTACAAAAAATATTTCTCTCAAGATGATCTTCCAAGTAAGGAAGCTTATTTTTCTTTCGGATATATTCAGCAGTTTGTTTTGCAGACAAATCCAACACTTTGATCTTCTTTTTACTCATTTCATCTTCATTCAATAGTGTCAGCATATCATCAATTTCTTTCTGAAGTACCTTCTACACTTCAAATCTTAACTGATGTTGTCTTCGGGATTCATCAGCCAAAATATAATTGTTAAAAAACTTATCCATGATCTCAACTTCGTTTAGCTCCTTAACCACTTGAGGCATCACATTCTCCATCGTAAACGGCTCAACTTACTCTTCTTTTATTGTAACCGTTACCTCAGGCTTTTCAACCGTCGGAGTCGGTACAACATCCTTCAATATCTCTTCTACCAAATCTTCCTCATCTTCTATTCTTTCAGCTCTGAAAGATATGTCGGTTAAATCAAACACATCGTCATCATCAGACATCTTAACTTCTTTCTCCTCTCCCTCAATCATTAACATTTGACCTTTTTCATCATTATCAGAGTCATCATACTCTTTAAAATTGTAGATATTGTTGGGTTTTCTATACCCTTGCTAGGTTAATTTAAAACTTTACGGAAAATTAAATAACCTAACCATGCAAGAATGTAAAACCTTAAAGGATCTAACCAAACAAGCTAAGCAACAACTTATAAAATAAACAGATGAACAATAAAAACTAACCTTGAGAAAATTCGTAATTTTCTCCATGAAGAACGCTTCCACGAACAGCCTCTGAACCGGATGCCAAGCGTCTAAAGCAAGAACGCCTCTAGTTGTTCACACCCAATGAACAAAGAGAAAATAACTATAACTTTTCTAAGCTCAGATCTCAGAGTGCAAAAACTGGTATCCCTTGTGATCGTCAGATAACTTATTAATTGAATGAGCGAGGAATGAAGCAGGCAGGGGCTCCCTATTTATAGGGTTTGAGAAACCCAAGAAATTCACCCCCAAACCCATGTGAGATGGGTTCAAGGGCCGGCCCCTTAACTAGGGTTAAGGGGTGCGCTGTTGACTATCAACTAATTGTAGTTTGGCCCCTGTACTTCCTCAATTAATTATATTAGCTTCCGGTTAATTTATTAATTATTAATAAATTAACAAACTAACCCATAAATTAATAAATTAACCCATTAATCAAATATAATCAATTATTTAGTTTCCAATTAATTTATTAAACATAATAAATTAACAAACTAATTAACATTATATCTTTAAGTTAATTACCTTATCTTTACTATTCATTGCATGCACCCAAAAAAGATCCAGTCTGATAACAATATATTTACAAGTTAGTTGTGACTTGGACACTAATTCCAACAGTCTCCCACTTGGACAAGTTGGCAACTATTTGTCTAAACACATTCTATTGCCAGCCTTCCTAGCCACCCGTTACAGCTGCCAAACTCTGAGTCACATCAGACTAATCCTTTAGATAAGGATCAACTATTCCTTCGTTCTCAGATATCGTATGAAACTAAGACATGACTTATAATCAATCTTTAGTTTCAAAATTATGTTTTTGATCTCCGATTAATTTGACTATATGAGACTGACTAGTTGAACACATCAATTTCGTCTCAGTCGGGCCCGACACTCTTGAGTCAACGTTTACTCATCAGAGGGCCCGTAGATATCACTTTTCCACTAAGCCAAAAGGAACGAATAAACTTTGCATACACAGCGCTAGCAAACTAATAATATCATAACTAGATACATCCGTTATAACTGACAGTTACGATCAGTGTTTGAATGCACTAAGGTACGTTAGACTAGAAAATTGCAACTTCAATGTATCTCCGTTGGAAGAATAGAGGATATTATCATCTTGGAAATACTTGTGATTTAATCCATGAAGTATCTTTCCAAGTGCGAGTGCCCTGTACTTAAATCTCCATTGAGTACTGATGTGCCGCTAGCACACCTTGGTTTTAATATAAAATAAAGAACAGGATTAACTAAACTGGAACTAGCAGATAAATAGGCAAGTATTACCTATCGTTTGCTAGTATAGCTTAGGTAAGTCCGGGTTGTCGAACTCAGGGACAATTGGTGGATAATGATAGTAACCGTCAGTTAATGGTTAGTGATGATTATAAGTGGATAGTTTTGTAAAGTAAACTTAGATTCAAAAACAAATAACACACTTCAACAGTCAATATACTATTAGAACAAGAAGTTTTGAAAAGATAATCTTGAAAAAGGTAATCATGTGGGAATGCGCCCCATAAACATTGGATGACCACACAATACAATCCATTGGAATAACTATCTTGTGAATATAAGAAGTAAAACCATAAATATCACTCAAATATGAATCAACTTCTTAAAATATACAATTAATGATAAGTAAGCAAAGATCACTCAACTACCGATCTATCATAAATTGCAATGCAAGTAATGACAATAAAATTATAAAGATCACTCAACTATAATTTTATTATCCCACAATCAACAATAAAAATATAAAGATCACTCAAATATATTCTTATTACCGAAACTGCAATCTGAATACTTACATATAGTTTCTTGCTATGAAACGTGTTTATCATCTCACAAATCAAAACACTGTCTAAATCGAGACTCACATCAACAATATAAACGATGTTATAACCTTAATTAAATACATGCAAGTTTTACCCTTTTTACTCTCACAAGCTTAAAAGACTCAATGAAACAAACACATTATTTCATTAAGAACAAATACTAGTTAAACCCAACTCACATTGTGGAAAATCAAGTATTTATGGTAAACACAAGCAAATACATAATCAAAGCTATAAATCTTCTTTCAAAGCGAGAAACAACAATGATATTCATCCAACAAAAATATAAGCATCCAATGTTTAGGGTTTACATATCCACATGATTACAAAACAATTACTCCATAGAAGTGGAGAAGTACAACTTGTTCATCATTAACATAGAAAGATTACACATAACCAAGCGAGTTAGAGATGTGAAAACTCCCCTATCGATGATTCCCGACATTGTAGAGATGTTTCCCTTCAAGATTTCTTCCCAAAATGGCCCAAATGAGCTTCCTTCCTCTGCTAAAAGTGTTTTTTACATATGTGAAGTGGAGAAATCGTCCAAGAATGAAAAAATGCAAAGGAAAACGAGTTTTTATAGCCAGATGAGGGCACGCCGTGCCTATGTGTTGTCGTCCTCTAGTTGAGCCATAAATATCTCTGAAATGATGGTTTTCAGGAGGGCACGCCGTGCCTTAATGCTTGGAGCTCTCGAAAACACGTCATGAAAAACGAAGCATGGTGTGCCTGGGAGGGCACGCCGTGCCTTTTTAAGGGCACGCCGTGCCTATCACTTTTTTGGCCAAAACTCAAAACATGAAAGTTGTAGCCTCATGTCGCCTCTTCGTCTGGGCTTTTGAATCGCCTGAATTCGAGTTCGTATGAGAGAGATATGGCAAAAATACGAAACAAATGCATGACAGCCAATTTCTTTCATTTCTTCCTGAACCTAGCCAAAACAAGAGACGAACAATAAATATACGTTTTACCATATAAAACCATCAAATCCATGCAACTATTATACATAAAAGTCCATGGATATCGCCAGTAAAATATACATATAATTGGCGATATCAAGTACCCGTGAATGTTGCAACAATCTCTATGCTATGTCAAACTCTTGACAATCTACTAACATTCCATGACATTCTTAATTCAATACTAACTCCCGGTAGTACGAACGACTAAGGAATTTGAATAAAATTAATTACTCTGGAAGTTGGTTCTAAACATGCAAAAGGAAACACAACGATAAACTAATAGAAGATGGTAGCACTTTGCAAATAAATAAATCTCCACTATTTAATCACCAAATCTATTACAATTTCAAATCACTGTTACAATGTTTCAAATTCAAACTAACTACTAAACTATACATTATCTCGTAACCCTATGCTAACAGCATGACTATAGTGTTTCGGTTGAGAAAGTGGCTTTGTGAACGGATCAGCTGGATTCTCCTCTGATCGCACTTTCTTCACAATCACATGTCCTTCTTCAACCTTGCTATGGACAAAATGGTACTTCCGATCAATGTGCTTGGACTTTCCATGATCCTTGGGTTCTTTAGTCAACGAAACAACACTTTCGTTGTCGCAGAATATTTCGATGGGGTCTTGAACCGTTGGGACAACTCCAAGATCTCCAATGAAATTCTTCAACCAGATGGCTTTCTTTGAGGCTTCTGAGGCCGCAATATACTCTGACTCGCAAGTAGAGTCTGCCACGGTTTCTTGCTTCGAACTCTTCCACGTCACGACTCCCCCGTTCAATAAGAACACCCAACCAGACTGTGACCGTCAGTCATCTCTATCTATTTGGAAACTCGTATCGCAATAACCAGTTACTTTGAATCCATCCTGCCCACCATAGACCAAGAACCTGTCCCTATTATTTCTTAAATACTTTAGAATGTTCTTGACCGCCGTCCAATGACCTTCACTAGGGTCCTGCTGATGTCGACTCACCATGCTCAGAGCAAATGAGACATCAGGCCTTTTACATGTCATGGCATACATTGTAGATCCTATGGCCGAAGCATATGGAACTCGACTCATTCTGTCTCGTTCCTCCTGTGCCTTCGGACTCATGTCTTTACTAATCTTTATGCCATGAGCAAAGGAAAGGTTCCCTTTTTTAGACTTCTCCATACTGAACCTTTTTCAGTATTTTGTCCAAGTACGTATCCTGGCTCAGTCCTATTAGACGTCTCGTTCTATGTTTATAAATCTTTATACCCAGAATAAAAGTTGCATCTCCTAGATCCTTTTCATAGCGAAACATCTTCCCAACCAATCTTTTACACGTTGTAATGTTGGGATGTCGTTTCCTATGAGTAATATGTCATCGACATACAATACCAGGAAGACTAAAGAGCTCCCACTGACCTTGACATATATGTAGGACTCATCTTCGCTTTTAGAAAATCCAAACTCTGTGGTTTTCCCATGAAAGCAAGAATTCCAGCTTCGAGAAGCTTGCTTAAGTCCATAAATGGAATTCTGAAGCTTACACACTTTCTTAGGATACTTTCCGTCTACAAAACCTTCGAGTTGTGTCATAAACACATCCTTTGTCAGTTTCCCGTTAAGGAAAGCGGTTTTGACATCCATCTGCCAAATTTCATAGTCATGAAATGCAGCTATGACTAGCACTATCCTGATAGATTTAATCTTAGCTACTGGTGAGAAGGTTTCCTCATAGTTAATCCCATAGGTTTGAGTATAGCCCTTCGTCACCAGTCTTGCTTTGTAAGTGTGCACTTTCCCGTTCATATCCGTTTTCTTCTTGACTATCCACTTACAACCCACCGTCTTCAGACCGGGTGTGGGATCAACCAAGTTCCAGACTTAGTTGCCATACATGGATTCAATCTCGCTATCCATAGCGTCCTTCCACTTGGCTGCCTCAGGGTCTGCCATCACTTCCCGGTAGTTAGCTGGTTCGTCTAAGTCGACTAGTGTACTGTCACTAATCATATCATCCTGTTCAATATGGAAACCATAGTAGAACTCAGGAGGATTGCTAACTCTACCGGATCTGCGCAATGGTAAGGATGTGTCTTTAAGTCTAACAGGCATCTCAGCCTCACGTTGATGGTCAGTGTTTGCAGTTGGTTCTTTATCGGTAGAATCTTGAATCTCATCAAGATCGATGTTACTCCCACTGTCCTCTTTAGACATTATTTCCATCTCGAGAAACACTTCTATTCGAGATACAAACACTACATTTTCATGTGGTCTGTAAAACAAATATCCAAAAGAGTCTTGTGGGTAACCGACGAACAGACACTTTTCAGATCTTTGTGCGAGCTTGTCAGGAGTTTCTCGTTTAACGAAAATCTCACAACCCCAGATTTTGATGTGACTAAGGGATGAACGTTTTCCCTTCCACATCTCGTACGGTGTCTTTGAAACCTTCTTAGTGGGTACTAGATTTAGGATATGTGCCGCTGTTTCTAATGCATAACCCCAAAAACTTACCGGAAGTGTTGTTCGAGTCATCATAGATCAGACCATGTCTAACAAGATCCTGTTTCTCCTCTCCGAAACTCCATTGAGTTGTGGTGTTCTAGGGGGAGTTAACTGGGAAACTATTCCGCAGCTTCTAAGATGATCGAGAAACTCGATACTAAGGTACTCTCCTCCCCTGTCGGAGCGGAGAACCTTCATCTTTCTACCCAGTTTATTCTCCACTTGACTTTGATATCTTTTGAATGTCTCAAAAGTGTCGGACTTATGTTTAATCAGATAAACATATCCAAATCTACTATAGTCATCTGTAAAGGTGACATAAAACCCGTTTTCCCCTTTTGTAGCACATCGGAATGGCCCACATACATCTGTGTGGAGCAAGTCCAATAGTCCTTCACCTCTTTCACACGTTCCTGTGAATGGTGATTTTGTCATCTTGCCCAGTAAACAAGATTCGCATACATCAGTCGATTTTAGGTCGAATGATTCCAACACTCCATCCTTTTGGAGTTGGGTGATACATTTCTTACAAATGTGCCCAAGATGACAGGCCACAATTTGGACTTGTCAGTTTCGTTAGAATCAACATTAAATAATAAATTGTTATCACACTCAATAGTTTCATATATGCCATTATAAGGAAAAGCTTTGATTATAAAAACATCATTCAAATAAACCAAAATACTTCCATTATTATTATCAAAGCTAAAAGTGTATCCATCCTTATACAAGGCAAATAGAGAAATGATCATCCGATTCATATCGGGTGAATAACAGCACTTATTTAACCTAGTCTCTACTCCTGATCTAAGCACGAGCTGGAACCTTCCAACTTTCTTCACAGGCGTGATCTTTCGATTTCCCATGATTAGGTTCAGCTCCCCATGCTTCAGACTTCTACTTTCCCTTAGTCCCTTCAATACAGAGCAAATGTGAGTACCACATCCTGTATCAAGAACCCATAAATTAGAGATAGAAGTGTTATGGAGTTCGATCATGAACATACCTGAAGTGCTAGCCTTTTCGACCTTGCCGTCCTTAAGGTCCTTCAGATATGCTGGGCAACTTCGCTTCCAGTGCCCCTTGCCATTGCAGTAAAAGCATACTGCTTCGTTCGGGTCTTTTACAGGCACAATTCCGGAATCTATTTTCCATTGAGACCCTTTCTTGGACTTTCCTTTTGGGGCCTTCCAGGACGACTTCCATTTCTTTCAAGCCTTACCGACAGTCAGCACAGAGGCCACAGGGGTCTCATCTTTCTTGATGCCCTGTTCAGCGGATCGGAGCAGATTATGCAGTTCCATAATGGACGTCTCCTTCTATTTCATATTCATTTGATAGGAGAGTACGAACTGATTATAGATAGCGGGAAATCTAGAAAGAATGATACTGGTGGAAATTCAGAGTCGAACACCATATTGAGTGCCTCCAGCCTATCAAAGTACCCCTTCATCTCAAGGACGAAAGTACAGATGCTCCAGGTTTCGGCTTGCAGGCCATGAGGGATCTTACCACATCAATGCGCTCTTTGATCGCATGAGCCTCGAACATCTCCTTAAGCTGCTGATTCATCTCAAAGGCCCATGTATTCTCAAAGGCTTTAGCAAGCTCAGGAACCATGGATGACGCCATGATGCAGGACACTTTGTTCGCATCATCGTAATGCTTCTAATGTGCGTCAATTTCCTCCTGGGTGGGATTCTCATTCAATGTGAGAATCTGTTCATCGAGAACATACACTTTGTTCTCATACCTCAGCGTAAACCTGAGGTTTCTCATCCAGTCCACATAGTTCGGACCAGATAACTTTTCCCTACCCAGAACGGAAAGGAGTGAGAAGTTAGATGCGTGGTTGGGAGCAGGAGTGGGTGTACCATTAGAAGTAGACATCTGTGAGATAAAATTTTAGTTAGTATGAAGTATTCCTTAAACAATTTACCCAATTTGAATTGAGGCTAGTATCCATATTTTCAATTCGTTTTATGAAAAGGGTCACCGTATTCACGCCGCGAATTTCTTTTAGGTGGACAAAAATCTTGTCGATTTCAATCTCTATGAAATTGCTAGATCTTTTGAGATTCATTGAATCCTATCAATGGCATGTTAATCTCGGTTATGCTCATCTGCTATCCGTGACTGGGTTGCCGAGGATCACGGACAAGATGGTGAATCAACCATGCAAAACTGCGTAAGACCCGACACGGATCAGTACGGGAATCGTGAGTCCTACATCACCTCCTAATATGTCCTCACATTAGTGTGCCAGTAAACCACACACCCTCCACTAACATTACATATAAGAGATGTGCATTTTTCATGGGTTTGCATACTAATTCACTTTTGATATATCTAAAACGGATTTTCTTTTAGTACTTTAGATTATCCTCCTACCAAAAGTACTCGGTAGCTCCATTGAACGCACAGCGAAGCAGACGAGGCAGATCAGAGCGAAGCTATTAAAGACCTACTCCTTAAGGGAAGCAGAGCGACCCACCTTATACCTCATTTATAGTTTGTTCACTATGGGTGAGCCGATTTATCAATTGACTGACGATGTAATTAGATTTAAATGATATATATATATATATATATATATATATATATATATATATATATATATATATATATATATATATATATATATATATATATATATATAAATTCAATAATACATATATAAATGTCTTTTAAAATCTTTGGGGTTTAATTTTAAACTTTTAAAATTAAGGGGTCTATTTTAAACATTTTAAAATACAGGGTATATTTTAAACAATTTAAAATATTAGGGTTTAAATTAATATTAATATTTATATATATATATTTTATGTTTTAATAAATAGATTAAATAAGAAACTTTTAATTATTAACTATATATATTAAATCCGAAACCTATATATATAACCATATAAATCCTCAAAATTTAAACCTAGGATAATACAAGTTTATCCTAATAAAATATAATTTTCTAAAACCTTTAGGATAAGCACTTAATTTCAATTAAGGCAACTTCTAGATAAATAGGATTTAGGATAAACCTAGAAAATCAAGCTTATCCCTAAGGCATGTTTATCTAAAAACAAAACTCAATTAAAAATTAAATTAAAAAAATCCGAAAATAATAAAATACAAAATTTTGAAATCTATCTCTCAAAATTAGTGCAAAGCTCGTTAGGTTAACCGGCTCTGATACCACTGTTGGGTTTTCTATACCCTTGCTAGGTTAATTTAAAACTTTGCAGAACATTAAATAACCTAACCACGCAAGATTGTAGAATCTTAAAGGATCTAACCAAACAAGCTAAGCAACAAATTATAAAATAAAGAGATAAACAATAAAAACTAACCTTGAGAAAATTCGCAATTTTCTCCACAAAGAACGCTTTCACGAATAGCCTCTGAACCAGATGCCAAGCGTCTAAAGCAAGAACGCCTCTAGTTGTTCACACCCAATGAAGAAAAGAGAAAATAACTATAACTTTTCTACGCTCAGATCTCAGAGTCCAAAAACTGGTATCCCTTGTGATCGTCAGATAACTTAGAATTGAATGAGCGAGAAATGAAGCATGCAGGGGATCCTTATTTATAGGGTTTGAGAAACCCTAGAAATTCACCCCCAAACCTAGTTAAGGGGTGCCTGTTGACTATCAACTAATTGCAGTTTGGCCCCTGTACTTTCACAATTAATTCTATTAGCTTCCGGTTAATTTATTAATTATTAATAAATTAACAAACTAACCCATTAATCAAATATAATCAATTATTTAGTTTCCACTTAATTTATTAAACATAATAAATTAACAAACTAATTAACATTATGTGTTTAAGTTAAGTACATTCTCTTTACTATTCATTGCATGCACCCAAAAATGATCCAACCTCATAATAATATATTCACAAATTAGTTGTGACTCGGACACTAATTCCAACAGATATATTATTGAACACTTAAAGAAACTGGAACATCTTCATGTAGAATCAATCCCAGCTCACTCTGAGCATCAACAAGTTTTTCTTTTGAGCTCCCAGCCTCTTCTCTTCCTGTCTCGTTTTCTTTCTCTGGATATGTAATCATTAAAATTCCAGTCTCTTGTTCTCCAAGCTTACTCCTCTTCTCCCTCTCATGTGGAGCATCATCGGAGTCATCGTCATGCTCATCATGTTTGTGTTTAGGAGCAGAAGCTTGTGCTTTACACATTTGCTCAACAACAGATATTCTCTCTGACATTGCTCCCAAAGCAGTAAGAACTGTACTCTCCAAGCCAATCATTCTTTCTCTCATTTCATCAAATTGATCATAAAAAAATTCTTTGAGCTCATCAATAGACTGTTGTGGAACTTTGTCTTGAGCACCTTTAGCAACAGATTTACCTTTCAATAACTTTTCAATATTGAGCATTTGCGTCATCATTTCAGAATATTGAGTAGAGATCTGTGCGGTAACTCCCCCAATAACTTCATTAAAAATGTCCTCGGTAACAAAGGGTGACAGTCTAACCACTGGGTCACGTAGACTTCCAGTTGACACAACAGTAGAACTTTTAAAAAGTACTTCCGTGTGGCCAGTGCTTAGAGATGGCAATGTTGTAGCTCTGACTGGACTTCCAACCACTTTAAGTGAAGGAGCAACAGATGCTTTCAACACTATGGTTGTTCTGGCAGGGACACTCAGTCCTTGTGCACTTACCTCAACAAATGAAGTCGACTCAAGTGTCCTAGAGTGTATAGGAACTATGCCTTGTGCTTGAGATGAAATTTTACACCCGGGCAGCTGTGTACTGGTTTCAATATCCATAAAATTCAAAGGATTTAAGGATAGATCTTGTGTAATATCCCGGTGAGAAGATGAAACACCTTCTTGTTAGGAAGAAGGTGAGTGGCTGGTGGGGTGTGCAGACGCTAGTGGGGTACTAGCTATTTCAATGCTAACTCCTATTTGGAGCTAACAGAAGATGTGGCTAGATCCCGGCTTTCTGGGCTTAGAATCTCCCTCACACTCTCCCTTGCAATCTTAACTATTTCAGGTTCAGAAAACTCAATCATACCTGCACCACCCTCATATGACCCTCATCATCATCATCATCATCATCATCATCATCATCATCATCATCATCAGCTCCTTCATTACCACCTTCTGCAATAGTTGACAATGTTCTTTCAGAATCAGAACTTCTCTCACCACCCCTCACTTGCTCCTCTGCAACCTCTAACTCAGATTGGTTTCCCTGAACATCAGCGCCTTGCTGATGTTCTTGCTCTCCTAGGACTCCCTGGTTAAGAAAACCAGGTTCCTTGGTGTTGTAAATCGACTTCCCAGAATAATCAGCACTTTGTAATGATTTCACCAATATTATAATGTAAACAGAATGATTACTCAATGAATGCAATAATAATGATGAAACAATATCAGGGAGAATGTTTGTGTATTCGGCGGCTGCTATTTCGTAAATGTGAAAAGCTGTGCGGGAAGCCCTAGGTGGGGTTTCCCTTTACAATGAATTAATTCAAGTTTCCATGAATTACACTTTGGCCCCTCCACTTCTAACATAAGAGTTACAATTATATAAAACACTAGAAAAAGAATACAAGGAATTAAACCAATATAATTATTACAAAATAAAGTCACAAGATCGAAATCAAATATCTAACAATCTCCCCCTTTTCGATCATTGTGGATGAACTCGGACATGATCAGTCGTTCCTCTGAGGCCAAGGACGACGTCGAACCGTTGAGTCACTTGCCTTATATGTAGCCTCTCCTTCAACAGTTCTATGGCGAAGAGCATGTCTTGAATTTCTCTTGGTTTTCTTTTAAGTTCAGGGATTGTCTGAGCATCGTCTTCTTGAAGCCTCTTGGTGAGTTCAGCTCTAACCAGACTCAGAGTACCGTTGGAGTAGCAAGGTAGGTCCTCAATGCGCATAAACATTTTCAGCCCTTTCTGATTCAAAAAGATGATTCCCGGCTGCCCCCCATTCATACTTTGTAAGTAGGATAATGGTCTAGAAGAAACATGTCTTATTCTGGAGCTTTCAGACCAACTTTAACCATTGGGCTCTCAATCGCCATCTGAAAATCTTTTAAGAACATGATTATAGAGCGACGATTCATGCTTTTGGTAAGGGCGGCAACCGCTGTCATGTGAGTTAATCTTTTCTTGATTCTGTTCTTCAGTTTATCGTGCAAATACTCAACGTCATCTATGTTCACAAAATCTAGGTCATTTTCATGCAGGAACTGAACTGAATCATCTTCTCTGAGAACCTCAAATGCTGGAGTGAAAACTCGAGCTCTCTTGTACATATGAATCCTGATGAGCTTTACGATCTTTGATTTTGACCAATATTCAGCCTTTGGTCTTTTCTCCCTGAGCATCATCTGATTGTACTCAGTCTGTTCAGCTCTAGATTCATTAGTTAGTTCCATTAGTAGACGTCTGCTGAACGACCCAGGGTTCTTCCTGAACACCATTTTGAACCTTTCTTTAAGAAAGGATTCTGAAACTCATTCACAGGGAATTTTCTCAAAAATTCTTTCAGGCCTTGAACTGGGGGTTCTTATAGTTCGGCCCGAGGGGCTTCAAGTACTTTCAAAATTCTCCCCCTACGTTTCTGCCTCAGATCTACTTTTAATTCCTCGGACAAAGCTTGTACCCCACCTTTAGAAAACCAGCTAACCGAATATAGATCATTTCATCGTGGATTGCAGTTACTTCAGGCCTATTGTCAAAGCAATCCACAGTTCAAGGGCCCGAAGACTCGGCTTCCTGGGTTTGGGGTTGGGGTATTGTTTGGACTTTGATTGGACTTTGGACTGGGGGGATTTCTTTGGGAGTATGGGAGGAAGCTTGGATAGAGGATAAAATTTCTTGTTGAGGCACATGGGGTGGGGAATTTAAGAACTCAAAAGAGGATGATGATTTTTGGGGAGACTCTGGTTCAAGCTTGGGAATAATCAGAGGATAGTTTTGGTCATTATCAGAGTCTGTATCGGCCACTAAAATGACCTCAACTTTTTCAAAGATAGGCTCATATTCCACCATTGCCGAAAGAGGATCTAAAGGAGCTGGATCTTCAACCATAGGATTATCATCAATCATTTCTTGAGCCTCAGAAGTCTTTTCCCCAAACCCTTGTTCTGACCCTTCTGCTTCTTGTACTTCTCCCCCTACACTTGGCATCTGGTCCTCAGACTGAACCCGTTGACGCTTCTCCCCCTCATGGCGATCAGGGTCGTCCTGATCGTCATGCTTTCTCTTTAGGGAGTCAGCCTGAGGACGACATTGTAGTTTAATTACCACAGATTCGAGGCGGTCCATTATGTTGTTTAGCTGCTCTTGGACTTGAAGAATAAGACGTGTAAGCGCATCCATTTTATCTGAGAGCTCTGATACTTGTGCTTGGACTGAACGGGTACCTGGTGGCGGCTGAACTTCAGAGGCAACACCCTTACCCTTGATAAATGGAGAACATGGCGGTATGTCACTCGTCGGCAGCTTCTTTATGGGTGTCCAGGTCAGCCCGGGTAACAACACCAGCAACACGAAGAGCTGCTGTTAGCATCTTGAGAGATATCTCAGGATGGCCTGATGTTGATGGCATTTGTGTGTCAACACCAGGTCTTCCTTCCGTCAATTCTGGCTCCACTGCAAGATGCTTAGATCCGGATGTTTGTTGAGCCGCCACAAAGGCGACTTGATCAGGAGAGGACACCACGGAGGCGTCGTGCGTTGTGTGTGGGGGTGGGGTGTGAGCTGTGGACAAACGAACGGTGGTCACTGGGGGCAACTTGTGACCTGCTTCAACATCACCTCTCTCCAAGTGAGAGGGTGATGGTGTATTTGCAGACTCCCCGTGGAATGAAATGGTTTCCCGTTGAGGGGATACCAAGTGGATGGTGGGGGTTGTTTTGACCACTAGACTGGTGGTCTTTTGGTGGGTTGTCCGGCTTATGGGGCTGAGAACTCCCTCAGATGCAGCACCCTCATCTCTCAGTTGGATAGAATCAGTCCGTTTGGAATCGACCGTCTCTTCCGGCTCTCCTTCACCTCCCTCCCTCACAACAGACAACTCTCGCTCACCAAAATCCAAAATATGTTCTACTACCGCCTCGACTCCCTCTATTACACTCAATCGCTCCTCACCTTCGAACTGGTTAGGCTCAGTCGGTTCTGACCGAGCCTCATCCGGATAGATAGCCCTGATGTAATCCTTGACCCTCTCCGTCTGAACGGCTTGATGTAGTAGCGATAATGGAATATCCATTACCGCCACATTTGCAGTTGCCGTGGGGATCTTTATTCTCTGAAGCGAGGCAGTGAAGTATACATCTGCCTCAGGACGTTCATGGATTTCGTCGTCCTGGTCCATTTCGAATTGTATGATGAGTTTTAAGAACCGCTGGAATGGAATGTATTTACGCCCGCGTCTGGTTCGTTTCTCGAGCACCGCTCTCTTTATCTCCTCGAATATGAATGCCACATAGTCATAATGTCTATTGAATGCGAAGGCGGACAACATAGCGAGTTCTTGGATGGAGGAGAAGTCGTGTCCTGAATGTTTTCCGGTGAAACACTTGTTGATGATATCGAACAGGACTCTCAAGTGTGATTGTCGGTGATTGGTTCAGAATTCTGATGGCTTGGTTAAGGGGCCATCATATCTTAATGTTTGAATCTCTTCAAGGGTTTCGATTAGAGAAGGAATAGGGGCAAAGGCGTATTTGGTGATGGAATGTTTTCAGCGGGTAGGCATAGAATATGCCGGATGGCTTCTTGAGTGATTTTGATGGGAACAGAGTCGATGGTAGTGGTGAAGTGGGGTTCAACATCAGACACGAATGTAAGGTGATGTCAAAACTGTTGTAGGTAGATTGATGGGACAGATATGGCGGTGGTTATGGCGTAGAAAAGTGGGTGGCCTTTGAGGATATCAAAAGTGATATCTTCTGCTTCGTGGCGAAGGGTGGAAATGTCAAGTTGCCAGTTATGAGGGGCAAACTCGACAAATTGGGATGCAGGGAGAAGAGATGCTTCGGGTAGTTGGGTGTTATTATTTGGAAGTGGAAAATGCAGAAGGGTTAGGATGATTTTTGGATCCATGAGTCCTGTAAACATGCAGTAGTGTTAGAATATCAGACTTAAAAGAATGAAACACTGATACTAAGTCTGGGATAAGCGTGAATTTGAAACTGTCTATCCTGTTTAAAGCATCGGGTCTTTTATCATTAGAATGTGAATTCTATTGAATAAAGTCCAAAGTCAATCGTTAAGAGACCAATGTTAGAATAGACATTTTCACTCAAACACTAATCCTAGCTCTTAATCAATGGTGCATAGGACATGGAATATTTTTGTTATTTTTGATTTTTGATAAAAATGCAAAAATGGAAAAATTAAAAAAAAAAATCCTAAGTGTTGAATTTCGGATGAGCCGAAATTTGGATGAATAGTGGTCCGAATTCTGGTCAACAGAAATTCGGATGAAAAATGATGCATGAAAAACTAAGTATGAAAAATCAGATGGGAGGACCGAAGTTCGGATGAGGACCGAATTCGGATGGGGACCGAATTCGGTTGGGGATTGAATTCGGATGGATGGATCCTGGTGATGGTGAAAAGGGTAAATACTTAGAAAAATTAACATGAATGAACAATGCTGATAAGAACTGAATTCGGATGGACCGAGATAAGGACTTAGATATTTTCTAAGGGTTTTCTACTGATCCGAAATTTGGATGGATCCGAATTTCGGATGGGTCCATTTAGTGAACATTAAAATAGAAAATTTTTCTAAGTATGGGTCATCTGAATTTCGGATGGTCCGAAGTGAGGACTTAGAAAATTTTCTTGTATTTAATGAGTTCATGCACATGCAACGTGAATAGTTTAAAAAATCATAAAAATGCATGAAAATGCAGATCCTAATGTAAAAATATGTAATGAACAATTTATATAACTACACTAAGCTAAAATGAACAGATTAAACTACTTAAAATTGCTAAAAACCGAAGCTTAAACCCTTAAAAAATTTGAAAATTAAAAACACTAAATAAGGTGTTATGAACTGCAATAAAAGAGAAAAGGGGTTACCTGAAGGTGCAGAAGCACGAAAATGCAACAAAAACTAGGAAAAACGGCTGTGAATAGAGGTTGAAAGCTTGAAAAACCTTGATAATGGCAGTGAGTGTGTGCGACGGTTGAGAGAAAGAAGAAGAAAGTAACTTAGTGAGGAAGAAAGGTTGTACCCGCTTATTTAAATTCTGGGGCAGGTCGGGTACTGGGAAGGATCCGTACGTTTTTAAAAGAAATGGGCCAGCCGAATTTTGAAATTTGTACAAATTGGGCCAAAACAGAAAAAAAACAAAATTTTTTTTACCATTCATTAAAATTAAAAAAATGAGTCCAATTTAAAATCTCTTTGGATTTTCTAATTTTTCTTTGAAAATAAATTGAAACATACTTTAATAACTAAATTTAACATAAAGTAGATTAAAAAAAAATATTTTTGGGATTTTCATAAAAATTATGTTAAGACAAAAATAAAATAAAATAAAAAATATTTTTGACTTTTTGATATATTAAAAAAAATCTTTTTGTGCTTTTCTGACATATTACATTAAAATTAAAATTTAAAAATTAAACAACCTAAAACTTAAAATTGTAGAGAATTAAAAAAAACGAAGATTACATAACCTAACATCCTGAAAATACTCCCCCTCAATTAAACACATATCATTTTCTAATCTAGACTCTAGAACCTTTTAAGCCATTGAGATACAGACAAAACTGGATATATTAACGTCCCACTCAATTATGAACAATTCATATAGCAAGTTTTCAGGATCATTAATTATTAAAAATGTACATTGATAAAGAAATATTGAATTTTAATTTTGTGACACAACCTTTAAACTTAAATAACAGATATTTTCTAAAATAAAGGAATTTCAAACACGTATGTTTGAAATAGAATTATTTTAGAAAATATCTTATATTTAGCTAGAAGGTGGATTCAACATGCCGATGTGTGATACTAAAAACTGAAAACGAGGTTCGTCTAAAGCTTTAGTAAAAATATCAGCAAGTTGATATTCCGTGCCTACAAAATACAATCCAATTGTTCCCTTTTCTACATGATCTTTATTAAAATGATACTTGATGTCTATATGTTTTGTTCATGAGTGCTGCACGGGATTGCAAGAAATAGCAATCGCACTTCTAGAATCACAGTAGATTGGGATATTGGTGAGCGAGAACCCATAATTACGTAATTGTGTACTCATCCACAGCACTTGAAAGCAATAGCATGCGATTGCTACATACTCAACTTCTGTTGTGGATGTTGAAACACGATTCTGCTTTTTGGAGGACCAACTCACCGGTCTGTCTCCCAAAAACAGTAAGATCAAAGTTGGTTCCCTTTAGATACCAGAGACCAAGATCGGGTGTACCCTTAAGATAACAAAAAATGTGTTTCACCGCAGTTAGATGTGATTCTTTTGGGTCGGCCTGAAAACGAGCACAAAGACATGTTGAAAACATTATATCTGGTCTACTAGCCGTAAGATACAGTAAGGATCCAATCATCCCTCTGTAAGTTGTATTGTCGACACTTTTCCCGGCAGGATCAGTGTCTAACTTATAGTTTGAAGCCATGGGAGTTGCGATACTCGTGCAAAATTCCAACTTATACTTCTTGAGAATGTCAAGAGTATATTTCGACTAGTTCAAAAAAAATCCCATTTTCAAGTTGTTTGACTTGTAATCCGAGGAAAAAATTCATTTCCCCCATCATTCTCATCTCGAACCTGGACTCCATTAGAGATGAAAAATCCTTACAGAAATTATTGTCAGTAGATCCAAATATAATATCGCCAACATATATTTGGACTAGCTTTTTATGCTAGCCTTCCCTTTTTTTGAATAATGTTGTGTCCACCACACCTTTGCTGAAACCAGCAGAGATAAGAAATTGGAAAGACTGTCATACCATGCTCGAGGTGCTTGTTTCAAACCATAGAGGACTTTGTCTAGCACATAAACATGGTCAGGTTTATGTGCATCAACAAATCCTTGTGGTTGTTCAACGTACACCTCTTCATTGACTTCACCGTTCAGGAAGGCTGTCTTGACGTCCATCTGGTATACTTCGAAATCTTTGTGTGCCGCGTACGCCAAGAAGATTCTAATAGCTTCAATCCGTGCAACTGGAGCGAAGGTCTCGTCATAATTTATGTCTTTTTGCTGTCGGTAGCCTTTGGCGACAAGTCTTGCTTTATTCCTTACCACAATGCCGTTTTCATTTCGTTTGTTCTTAAAGATCCACTTTGTTCCGATTATGGTTCGGTCTTTTGGTTTTGGAACTAACCGCCATACTCTGAGCTGTTTAAACTGGTTGAGCTCTTCTTGCATTTCCACAATCCAGTCTGGGTCTTTCAAGGCTTCATCCACACAAGCAGGCTCTATCATACTAAGGAATGAAGCAAAGAGACATTCATTAGCAGATGCCCTTCGAGTTTGGAAACCGGTAGAGAGATCACCAATGATTTGTTCGGTTGGGTGACTCCGGGTCCATTTTGTCTCGTGTGGAAGTGGTGAACGAGATGGAACCTCATTGGTGAGTGTGGGAATGGATGATGATTCATGGTCAATGGTTTTGAAAGAAGGTACCACTGGTTCCGGTTCGGGTTTCGGGTGATCAGATGCAGGAATTATGTTTGGCATTATGTGTGAGGGAATTTCTTGAGTAGATTCAACTGGAGATGTATCATTGGATGAAGTGGATGGAGGTGGATGTAAAGCGGTAAGTGAATCAGATGGAGTTTGTTGCGCAGTTGAATCGTTGGATGTGTTAACTACAGAAGAAGAAACATTAGAAGTATTATAACTAGGACCAAAAAATTCTACATAGAAAGGATCAAATAAGTAAACTAAATCAGAAGGAGAAAAAGAAGTAGATTGCGAATAGTCTCCAGGCATTGGTGTAATGCGTGGTCCTGATTGATCAACTTCGGGTGCCAGTTCAGCCATTTCATCGAATGTGACATGCACACTCTTATTGACTGTTCTAGTGCGAGTGTTGTATGCGCGATATTCCTTCGAGTTGGATGAATATCAAATGAAGATTGCTTCATCCGCCTTTGCGTTGAATTTCCCAAGGTTGTCTTTGTCATTAAGCACGTAGCACCTGCAACCAAATACACGTAAGTACTTGATAAAAGGAACTTTATTCAGAATGAGTTGGTATGGAGTTTTATTGAAGCGCTTCTGAATTATGGAGCGATTTTGCGTGTAGCAAGCTATTGACACGACTTCGGCCCACAAGAACGGAGGTAGCTTTGAATATGTCAGCATTGTGCGAGCAGCTTCCACAAGGGTACGGTTACACCTTTCCACGACTCCATTTTGTTGAGGTGTTCTAGCAGCAGAGTACTGATGATGAATACCTTTGGATCGAAGTAACTCCAATACCCTCTTTAACGATGGTTCGGGTTTTGTCTTGTAAGATGATCTTTTCCTTTCTCACATGCTCCACATAGATGATCCTTTTCATATCTCAATTCTGGGAGTCGTTTCACCAGTTGTTTTGCGGCCAGCTTGTTGATATTTTCAAAGTTTAAGTGTGATAGCGTACGGTGCCATAACCAAGAGTCTTTTGAAGAGGCTTTTGATAAAAGATAGATGCTATCCTTAACCATAAGCTTAGCTACATCGATGGTGTAAAGGTTAGAGTTTCAGGAACCGGATAAGATTTCTTTTCCATCCATACTCTTAACACCACAGTTCTTAGCCTTAGATGTAACCTCTAGCCCTTTATCGCAAAGTTGTCTTATGCTAAACAGATTATGAGATAATCCCTCAACATAGTCTACATCCTTGATGACTAGATTATTCAAGACTAAATCCCCGTATCCTTTTATATGAGCATGATTATTGTTCCCGAATTTGACTGTCCCACAATACTGTTTCACTATGTTGGACAACAAATCTCTCCCCCCAGTCATATGCTTAGAGCAACCCGAATCCATACACCAGATGGATTTTGCCTGAAAACAAAGAATACATGCAATGAAAATCTATAGGCATTTAAACAGATCCATCATAAATTAACATGCAAACCGTGTTCTGAACCGAGATCCATCATAGACCGGGTCCTGAGCTGAGTGCACAGAAGCCAAACATGTCGGTTTAAGCACAACCGACAAGCAGAAGAATGAATCCTAGTCTATGATAACTAGAAGCCATTTTAGTGAAGTTCGGGTCTTGATCTGAAGTAACCAAGAACAATCTGCATTAAAATCACCCAACTTTGGGTACCCATCATCCTTTTGGTTTAGGTGTTCCAGGTGAATATGGCATGTGCACAGTCTTAGGAACCCATTTAGCAGTTATGTGTGGACTGAATGCAGAGCCTTTTGGAATCCATTTATGTTTGGATTTAACAGGCTTTGGAACCTTAGGCGATGAAATTACCTTTGATTTTTGACTTTTTGAAACTTGTTTGACATTTTCTTTGGTTTTGGGCCTAGGCAAAGTACAAGTCTCAGTTTTTGTTGAGGCCGATGATGCAATATTTTTTATTTTCTTTTTCCGAATTCTTTTAACAGGATAAGGCACAGAAGCATTCATTTCAGGTTCATGACATCTAAAACGAGTTGGACATAATTTAAACAAGTCACCAAACGAACACTTTAAACAAGAAGTGGAATTCGATACATCATTACAAATATTGTTTTATAGAGATTACATGCAACCTATCTCTAGAAAAAAAATTCATCTGGCATAACAACCTTCATCACAAAAAACTGGAAAAATCTTGCATAGACGTTTTGGGCACTCTTCTCACATGATCTGTAGGAACAAAATGATGAGAGTCAGTACGAATGGAAGACTTAGATTTTGAGGAATTTTCTTTTTCTTGGTGAGTGGGTTTCTTGGAAGACTTAGATTGATTCTGAGTCTTCTTTGAGACCATAGATTTGAAAGGTTTTGAGCACTCCACCTTTAAAACTGACAGATGAAATTTCAAATTTGGCTTTACCTTTTTCGGATGATATGAGTATGATTTAGGTAGAATGAGAAACTTTTGGCTCTTTTAAATGAAAATTTAAACTTTCTGAAACCATGTCAAATTTTTCTTTGTAGATGGTTAATTCTAAAGTTTGTTGAAAACTTTGGTTTGCCAATTTTTCCTCACTCTTAAGAAGAGCTTCTTGATAATCAAGAGCTTTCTTTCGAGTTGTCTTTAATTCCTTTTCTAAAACTTTGATTTTATGTTGAAAAACTTTTGTAGGAATGTAAAGATGAAGGATTGGTTTGACTGGTTCTGCTTTCATTTCAGCCTCTGAATAGCTAGACAAGAAATCTTCCTCTAGAGTAGGTACTCTATAAGGATAACTCTCGTTTAGCTCTTCATATTTAAAATATGTTTCTTTATCTTTATTTTCATTTCGTTTCACATCCTCTTGGGTTAAAACTTCTTCCGATGTTTGATAAACAAAAGATTCCAACCCAACACCCATATATCTCATGTCATATAAAAGAGGTAAAACTTGTTTAACCTTTTCCAAATACTTAGGATTTTTAAAACCAATTCCTTGTTTGGAATGATAAAACCTAGTTTCTTTGGGTTGGTTTAAATTAATAGTTTGTTTAGTTTGACCCCGTTTTAGAATATCATCATCTAGGGTCTTTATGCGAGAGTACAAACCTATTCTTTCTTCTTCTATAATTTTATATTTTTCTAAACTATCTATGTTTTCCATGCTTATAGACTCTAATTGTTTTGAAAGAACAGATACTTCTGATTTTAAAGAGCTCTTTTCATTAGATAGTTTGTCCATACAAGATTCAAGGTATTTATTCCTATACTGAACATCTACCTTTTCAATTAACATCTGTTTTGTCACTTCATGGTTATTTAACCACTTCTTTTCATATAATTCAAATGATTCTTTTAAGGTTTGGGCTAGATTCTTAGCCTTGACACACTTTTCCTTTTCTACATTAAACCTAGCTTCTAGTTCAAGTATTCGTGTGTGCAAGTTACATTCATTTTGTACAGATAAATTATTTACATGCTCTTGAATGTAAAGGGAATGTACCTCATGTGCCTCTGAATCTGACGTAGAACATTCAGGATCCACAGACATGGCCATCAGACAGGTTGTTGGATCTTACTTCGTCTCCCCCTCAGCAGCCGTGTCTGATTCTGAGTCTAACGTGGTAGCATATTCGGCCAGTCCAATGCGATCAGCCATGTAGCAATTCTTTCCTTTGTCGTCCTCGTCGTCAGAATCTGCGTCATCCCAATAATCCTCCTGTGCAAGAAGAGCCATTACATCCGATCTATTCTTAGCTGCCTCCAACTTCCGATCATAGTACCCGACGTCTCTATCGAACTGGTTTTTGCACTCACGAGCAATGTGGCCCGATTTCCCACAATTATAACATAAACGCTCATCATTTGCTTTGGGATCATCAGCTCTTGGTCTATCATCTCTTCGTTCAGCCGGCCTCTTGTCAGCTCGGCGAGGTTCACGGCTGTCGTCTCTCCATTGTCTCTACGATCATAGTCCCTCCGATCGTCTCTCCTCTCATCCCTTCAATCGTCACGCCTGTCATAACGGCGATCATCTCGATAGTCCCTACGGTCATCATATCTCCTTTCGTCTCTATCATCTCTTCGATAATCATCTCTCCTATCATCTCTCCTGTCATCCCGTCTATCATCAGTATACCTTCGCGGGCATGTATCATACCTAAGCTGATTATTGGTCTTGTTAGAGAAACGTCTCTGTTGAAGACGATTTGACCACAAGGAGATCTGTTCCTGAATCGTTGCCTCTTCTTCATCGTATGGCTCATGTGGGGGTGAAACATATCTGCACTGAGATGATAAGGAACCTTTAGCATAGAGTGCAGGAGATAGTGTCTTTTTAGAGAGTAGGGCCAGAGAGTCAGATGGTTTGATGCTCGTGTTTACTGATAGTAATAGGGATGCCAGCGTGTTTGCCATCTGCTTTTGTTGATCTACATCCCCCTGATACTTCTTCAGTTCTTTGAAGACAACATTGATAGAGACGTTCGGAATATCCAAAACTCGTCTTGTAGGACGGCAGACAACTTGCCATTCTGGGGCCAGGGAAGCAAAGAATTAGATGTTGATGTCATCCTTATCTTTCTTGATGTGCAACTTGTTCAGAACTATGATAAGACTGTATTATTGCGTGTTTTCAGTAGTTTTAAATGCTCATATATGCACATATACTTCGTTACTATCATACTTTTACCTCATATTTGTGTTCAGGGTTCGTAAGTCATTTCAAGGGACCACGAGAAAATTCAGTGTGAACCGAGCAGGGGGGGGGGGGGAGGCGCAGGGCTACGCCCGGCCTGCGCTAGGCGCAAAAAAGCATTTTCAGCCATGGAAACCCTAAATCCGACTCCTCTGTAAATAGAGGTCAATGGCAGCCATTTGAAGAGGTCCCGAAAGTGTCAAAAGAGTTGGCAATGCCCTGCCGGAGTGGATTCACGATTCAAGTACGAAGACGGTGATTCGCAAGTCATAAGATGTCTCAGATCTACACTGTAGAAGAGAATAAGATGAGCGGCTAATCCCTTTAGCCGTTTGTGGAGGATCTACGACTAAGTTTACTTACTTGAATTTCTATATGTTTTGATGTATTCGTATTAATTGAGATATTCTATGTGTATGCAAATCATAAGCATTCGGTTATGATTATGATTGTATGTTTTGATTGGTAAAAGCAAGATAGTTCATAGTAGTATTATTATTTGTGTCGAGTCCATTAGCATAGGGATTAAGACAAGGTAATGAATATTGCATGCGCTATGCCGAGAGTTATTGGTTAAAACATGTATGAGTAATTTAATCGCACAATTAATTATGTCTATGTGATTATTGCATGAATTTCGAGTGAGTAATACTTATGTCGTGGTGATTCCATGAATGGTTATCCTTCACTTGGCTATTAATTTACTGCGTTAGTTATTTGCCATTAATTTTAGTCCCAAACTAATGGTAAGAAGTCATCGATCTAAACAAATCATTCAAACCAACCAATTTACGATTTAAAGTGCTTTCAATAAAACTCACAAAGTTAGCCGCCTAACCCTAATTACAAAAGCACTCCCTGCGGATTCGACCCTTACTTCTCTGAGCTAAATAGTGGATATAAGGATTATTTCTGCAGGTCACAACGACGGCCCGTCAGATTTTGGCGCCGTTGCCGGGGAGTGGTAATGTTAGTTAGGGTTAGAAGTTAGATTTTGGCCTTAGTTTTAAGTTTTAAGTTTAAGTACTTTATTTTCGGTTATTTTTAGTCTTTAATTATTATTATTAAAAATCCCATAAAAATTAAAAATTCAAAAAGGTAATTGTAGTCCTCTACTTTACCACCAAAAATATGATTAGTTTAATTAGGTAATTTAATTTAAGTATTTTATTAGTTTATGCACGCACGTCGATCTGCTAGAGGATTGCCGCTACGATTTAAATCCGAAATCGAAAAAGTAGCTATATCTAACCGAAAGACTGTCAGGATTCTAAAACAACAATCAATAACGGAGAACTCAAACGAGCAAGAGGAAGAAATTCCCAATTTAGAAATTCCTAATTTAGAAGATCCTCCGATTTCGCCACGAAATCGTGAACAAGAAGAACATGAGCGTATAGCTGCTAGGATGGGTGAACAAGCAAGACGTACGGTTGAGTCACATTACCGCCCTGGTGATGTTCCCGACCCGTCTCCAATCCGTTATCCCGAAAACGAGAATTAACCCGAACTTCGTCCTCAGTTATTTCAAATTCTTCCGATCTTCCGAGGGATGCCAAGTGAGGAACCATACGAACATTTAGCTGAGTTCACGGCTATTTGTAAAGAAAACCATGTTCGAGGTATAACCACCGACGGTTTAAAACTTCGATTAATTCCTTTCTCGTTGAAAGAGAAAGCAAAAAATTGGTTCGTATCGTTACCAACCAATAGTATCAAGACATGGGCTCAAATGAAAAGAGAATTTCTCAATGGATACTATCCTATTAGTAAAACAACTGAGAAACACAAAGAGATCACCAGTTTCAAACAAAAACCTGGTGAACAATTTTACGAGGCATTTGATCGGATGAACGAATTGCTAAGAGCTTGTCCACACCATGAAGTTCCAAAATGGATGCTTGTCAAAACTTTCTTTGATGGTGTGAGTCAAGAAAGCCGGAACATGATCACCGCCGCTACTGGTGGCACATTCTTAGCTAAAGAATATGATGAGGTTTGGGAATTATTGAATCAACTTAGTAAAGGTCTCAAAGTTCAAGCCGGTTCTGAAAATAATATCGGAGTTCAGGTGATGGGTATAGACAATGCCTGGAAACTTAAAGTGTAACATCCGGCACTAAACCAGGTTAGCAACAATGACCTAATATGTATTTAATAGTCAATTATAGCCTAATCATTGGTCATTAGAAATTAATCAAGTGATTAACAAGGTTATTAGAAAATTCAACTCAATTTGAATCAAATTCATCGGTGCGATGAATCGGGAAATCAATTAATCCGATCAATTTACGATATGAGGTTTAATTCAACTAAGTACATAATTAAATTATGATTAATGACACTAATCATACACTAATACAATTACTTAACATTAATTATGCAAGACTAAAACAATTCATTAAAACAATGCATTCAAAAGTATTTATGAATTTACAAGAATACATTCTAAATACTTTTATACAAAAAAAAAATATATATAAATACATGAAAATAATCCATAAAAATCTGGTCATAGGGTAGTACTACCCAAGATTTGATTTCAATTTTTTATTTCCCAACTCCATAACCTTTCATAATCAAATCTTTCACACCCCATTCTCCTTTCATTTCAACATGATCTTACACTCCACCTCCATTTGAAAGACCAAGACTTTGCCTATAAATAGAGGACTTGCCGGTTATTATAGGCGATTTATCGAAAACTTCTCAAAGATAGCAGGTTCCTTAACAGATATGACTCGGAAGGATGTGAAGTATATCTGGGGTGAAGAGCAAGAAACGGCGTTTCAGCAGTTAAAGCAAAGATTGTGTAGTGCACCAATTCTTTCCTTACCTGAAGGGACTGAAAATTTTATGGTCTACTGTGATGCCTCACACAATGGATTAGGTTGTGTGCTCATGCAAAGGGATAAAGTCATTGCCTACGCATCACGACAGCTCAAAATTCACGAGGTGAATTATACGACTCACGACTTAGAGCTTGGAGCAGTGGTGTTTGCTCTCAAATTATGGAGGCACTACCTGTATGGAACTAAGTGCATGGTGTTCACAGACCATAAAAGCCTTCAGCATATTCTGAATCAGAAAGAGCTAAATATGAGACAGCGTCATTGGGTTGAACTACTTAGCGACTATGACTGCGAAATTCGTTTTCATCCGGGGAAGGCAAACGTCGTAGCCGATGCCCTGAGCCGAAAGGAACGGGTTAAACCCTTGAGAGTCCGAGCTTTGGTCATGACTATACAGTCAAACCTAAACTCTCAAGTCCGCAAGGTACAAGAAGAAGCAGTCAAGGAGGGTAATCTAGTGGATGAAGCCTTGAGAGGTATGGATAAGCAGTTTGAAATTAAGCCAGATTGATGTCGATACTTCATGGGCAGAATTTGGCTACCAAAACTAGGAGGAGTAAGGAAGCTGGTCATGGATGAAGGGCATAAGACAAGATATGCTATCCATCCAGGGTCTAATAAAATGTATCACGACTTGAAAGGAATGTACTGGTGGCCAAACATGAAGGCTGACATTGCTACCTATGTCAGCAAGTGCTTAACATGTTTGAAGGTTAAGGCTGAGCACCAAAAACCATCAGGATTGCTAGTTCAACCAGAAATACCCAGTGGAAGTGGGAAAACATCACCATGGATTTCATCACCAAGTTGCCAAAAACTTCTGGAGGTTATGACACTATTTGGGTGATTGTGGATCGACTTACCAAAACCGCACATTTCCTGCCAATCAAGGAGACTGATAAGATGGATAAGTTAACACGAATCTATCTTAAAGAAGTCGTCTCAAGACATGGAGTACCTGTATCAATTATATCAGACAGGGACAGCCGGTTCACATCAAGATTTTGGCAGTTATTGCAAGAAGCACTGGGTACACGCTTAGATATGAGCACAGCCTATCACCCGCAAACGGATGGTCAGAGTGAAAGGACGATTCAGACTTTGGAAGACATGTTAAGGGCATGTGTCATCGATTTTGGCAAAAGTTGGGACAGGCACCTGCCATTAGTCGAGTTTTCCTATAACAACAGCTATCACTCGAGCATTAAGACCGCCCCATTCGAGGCACTCTACGGACGAAAGTGTCGATCACCTCTTTGTTGGGCTGAAGTAGGAGATAGTCAGATTACTGGACCAGAAATCATCCAGGAGACTACAGAAAAGATAGCCCAGATTCGTAACCGGTTAAAAATCGCGCGGGATCGGCAGAAAAGTTATGCAGACGTTCGACGGAAGGATTTGGAGTTCCAAGAGGGAGATCAAGTAATGTTAAAAGTCTCGCCTTGGAAGGGCGTAATCCGTTTTGGGAAACGAGGAAAACTCAATCCTCGTTATATTGGACCATTCAAGATCACCAAAAGAATTGGCCCGGTAGCTTACCGACTCGATCTGCCCCCAGAGCTTAGTAACGTTCATAATACCTTCCACGTGTCCAATCTTAAGAAGTGTCTGGCTGATGAATCACTCGTTATACCCATGGACGAGTTGGAGTTAGACGATAAGTTGAACTTCATTGAACAACCTGTAGAAATAATGGACCGAGAAGTCAAGAAACTAAAGCACAGCCGGATCCCGATAATAAAAGTCAGATGGAACTCTAAGCGAGGTCCTGAGTTTACGTGGGAACGCGAAGATCAGTTCCGGGAAAAATACCCTCACCTGTTCTCAAGTACTCAAGAAGTGGAGAACACGAGCTAATTTCGGGACGAAATTCCCTTAACAGGGAGAGACTGTAACATCCGGCACTAAACCAGGTTAGCAACAATGACCTAATATGTATTTAATAGTCAATTATAGCCTAATCATTGGTCATTAGAAATTAATCAAGTGATTAACAAGGTTTATTAGAAAATTCAACTCAATTAGAATCAAATTCATCGGTGCGATGAATCGGGAAATCAATTAATCCGATCAATTTACGATATGAAGGATTAATTCAACTAAGTACATAATTAAATTATGATTAGTGACACTAATCATACACTAATAAAATTACTTAACATTAATTATGCAAGACTAAAACAATTCATTAAAACAATGCATTCAAAAGTATTTATGAATTTACAAGAAAAGGGAAATACAAGAATACATTCTAAATACTTTTATACAAAAAAAATATATATAAATACATGAAAATAATCCATAAAGCTCTGGTCATAGGGTAGTACTACCCAAGATTTGATTTCAATTTTTTATTTCCCAACTCCATAACCTTTCATAATCAAATCTTTCACACCTCATTCTCCTTTCATTTCAACATGATCTTACACTCCACCTCCATTTGAAAGACCAAGACTTTGCCTATAAATAGAGGGCTTCCTTTTCATTATTTTCACACCAAAATATCTCTTTCTCTCCTCTCAAAACTGGATCCCACACACACTACAAACATTTTTATTCAAGTGTTCTTGGTGAAATTCAAGTGTTCTTGGTGAACTTCAAGAAGTGTTCTTGGTTCAAATCTTGCAAGAGTTCCAACTTCTTCTCAATTTCGTACTCCAAATACATCAATGTAAGTAAATACTAACTTATTTCATCATATATTTATGTTTATATAAGTCTTGCATAATATATATAATCACCAACAACAACAAGTTTCATAAAAACTCAAGTTTATAAGTTTCTAGTTTTATTTTTAAGTTGTTTCTTTAAATGTGTTTATGAATATATGAACACATTATAAAAGTGTTAATATTATGAAAACATGTGATATATATGTGTTTTTATAACTATTATGACTTTTATACAAGTAGTCTTTGAATAAACAACAAGAATCATAAGTTGTTTCAAGTTTATAAACTACGGATTTTCGGCAGAAAATTTATATCGACTTTGAAAAATCATAACTAAATCATAACTCAACGAAATGAGTTGATTCTTGTCTCAAAAGTTAGATCTATGTCTTAACTAAAGATCTGGAATTTTTCATAATTTATTTTGGAGTTTAAGACCTCCGGAAATTATTTGGGAAACCGAAAGTTTGACAGCTCAAAAATGGCCAACGTAGGGTTTTTAACGAGCTTTTTCACCAACCTAAACAACTCGAAAAATGGCCGTTCTTGATTCTAAAAATCCTTTGTATATAGTAGTTTAATGTCCTAGAAAACCAAAGTCTAAAACATTTTGGAGCTTGGTCAAAAACAGCCTCAAAGTAGGCCGAAAAACCTCCGAAAAAGCTGGAAAATTATATATATATATATATATATATATATATATATATATATATATATATATATATATATATATATATATATATATATATATATATATATATAAACTTGACGTTTTAAGCGAATTTTAATTATAAACTTGTAATGTTGGGTGATTTAAGACATAAAAATCTATAAATATGTATATATCACTATATATTAGAGATATTAAGTCCTTATTATCATTTAGGACCCGTTTAATCTCGCTCGGTGCATCATCCGTCACTTTACGCTAGAAGCTTTTCACGTTAGATTTTTTCCATCGCAATTCCGGTGAGTTCTCATAGCCCCTATTTTCACACTGTTATATTTTGGGGATGAAATACATGCTTCGTTTTTATATGGACACGGAAATATTTTCATTTCTATTATGTATTACACATTGGGTTCCATTAGCTCTGATATCATGAACCGTTAATTGCATTTATTTGTAAGCGCAAATATATTGTGGATAGATCTATTGGGAGTCATGTCCCCCACTCGGGTTAGTTGGATTGGCTAACAGCGGGTGCATATATATTCAACAAATGGTATTACGTATGGGAATACTGCACAGGGCAAACTCATTTTAAATTAAGCTTCGGTTGCATGATGGTTTATATGTAATACATAACAAGGAATTTATGATTTTATAAATTCAACCTCTATTATTATTGTCCATACAAGTCAGATTTACGTGTAAACCTATGAGCTCACCAACAATTTTTGTTGACGTATTTTAGCGTGTATTTTCAGGAAATTAAGGCAAGTATGCCTCAGACGTATTTTACTTTCAAGCTTCCGCATCCATGGAGTCGCATGCATATTCAATTTAACGGAGATTTAGCTGCATTATTTTGGATATTCTAATTATGAAATTAAATCTCTGTAATTGTGCGAACTTCATTTCTCATATCAGACTATGTAAACAGTACTATGTTTTAAAGCTTTAACGATGTATTTTAAAAACGTCCATATAGTGGTCGTTCATTATGATTATGGTTACGCTTCCGCACTCGTCACGCCTCGCTGCCAACCGGGGTAGCAGGGTGTGACATAAAGTAAAAAAGTGAAATATCAGAACTCGGAAAGA
Organism: Centrapalus pauciflorus; assembly: GCA_020465985.1. NCBI lineage: Eukaryota > Viridiplantae > Streptophyta > Magnoliopsida > Asterales > Asteraceae > Centrapalus > Centrapalus pauciflorus. Next base: position 80,880 of record JAANYP010001916.1, on the reverse strand, counting down.
AGATAGATCAATTGATAAAAGGTTTTAGTCAAAACCTCGTTGCATCAGTTAATTGCGTAATATGTGGAGATCCATCTCATCATTCTGAAACATGTCCTCGAGTGCAATCCACTAGAGAATATGCGAACGAAGTATATGGTTTCAGAGCGCATTGGGAGAGGGATAATCCATTTTCGGAAACCTATAATCTGGGATGGAGAAATCATCCTAATTCTCGTTGGAAAAATGATCAGCCTACCGATCATCAGTCTAAACCAATGTATGAACCACCACCACGAAGAGAATACCAATATGGTTCAACTTCTGCTGCAAAGGATGAGCGATATTACAATTCTAACCAACATGATCCACCTCACTTTCATGTGGAGACGAATACGAGTTCTTCACAATTTTCAGAGTTCGCGGAATTCATGAAGCCACAATCAGCTTTTAAAGAGATGTTGAGTCCCCAAATGGGTCAGATAGCCGAATCGCTCACAAGACGAGAGGAGGGGAAGCTTCCGAGTAACACTGTTTTAAACCCTTCGCATGCACATGGAAAAGAAAAGAAGTATGAGGTTAATGATGTATCTAAGGTGACTACCATGAGAAGTGGTAGAAAGGTGGATAATAAGATCGAGATGCCAAAGGAACAAGAAGAAGAAGCTGATACCGACACTGATGTCGTGTATGAAGAGACAGAGACTCCTAAAAAGGAGGGTTCTAAGAAACTTATCTTCAAGGAACCAATCAATGCAGATATCCCAACTCCCAAAGTTGGGGAGGCAGTTTAGGATCATGACACCACAACTCCTCTTCCTTACCCCGCTGCTCTAGAAGATCCGAAATCATCTCCATATGGCAAGAGAGGTCCACAAACTGAGGATTTGTGGGACTTATTTAATCAAGTCAAGATAAATATACCATTGGTCAAGGCTATTCAACAAATACCCTCTTATTCCAAATTTCTAAAAGATCTATGCATGCGAAAAAGAAAGTTCAAGGTCTCGCGTCCCAAGCAGATTGATTTAACTGAGCAAGTGAGTGCAGTGATCTCTAATTCCTTGCCACCAAAGCTGAAAGATCTTGGATCACCTTTGATTCCAGTGACAATTGGAAATGTGCAAATTAAAAAGGCATTACTCGACGTTGGAGTCAGTGTAAACATTCTACCAGGGAATTTGTTTGGAAAACATGATCTAGGCCAGTTACAAACCACATACATTATTATATATGTTAGGCACAAAAAGGCCTCAGTCCATCTGCCATCTGGGCAGGAGAAGAATGGAAGCTGTCCATCAGTTGGACAGGCTTACCATTTTCTGTTCCCAACAAAAACAGTCCAATGTACATTAGTTGTACTCTATTTTACATATGTTGTAATATCCTGTTACATTAGTTGTAATATACATTAATACATCAGTTGTACTTTTGTAAGAACATGTGTTGTTCTAATGTAATAAAAAATCAGTATATATATAAACTGATCTTTTACTTTATGTTAATGTTGTAATTATGTTTCAACAAATGTACTGTAAAAATATATAGTGATTTTTTTGATAAAGCCAGCTTAGACTGGTTATTGCAAATAGGGGGAGATTGTTAGGCACAAAAAGGCCTCAGTCAAACCTGTTCTGCATCTGAGGGGGAGATTATTAATCAAACCTGTTGATGCACTTGATGGGTAAAAGTTAAGGCCTGTTTATGCCTTAATAATACCTAAAAAAGTGATATGCAATATCAGTCCAAAGCTGTTTATGTGTTGTATGTGTTGCAACTAAGACAGTTTGTCCAAGCTGTTCTGTCTGCTGAACAGGCTGGACATAAACTGTCTACGCTGCTCTACACTGGTGAGCAGCTTGGGCAGTTTACAAGTGTTCTGTTCTTTGTGAACAGAACCTGTTCTTTGTGAAGAGGCTAAACACTTTATGGAATGTGTTTCCAAGTCCTCATGTATTGTATTTGACTACAAGATCAGTTTACAAAGTCGAAGACAAAGTGGAAATCAGAACTGCTCAGCCTACCCAAGCTGTTCTGTTACATGAAGACAAAAGGTTATTTGAAAAAGGGTGACAGACCTTTTTCTTATATCAAAATAGGCCTTTTACAAGGAAGAAAGACGCAAAGTTGACATTCCTTATTTGGTTAAAGGCAATGCAACAGTAGACAAAGTGAAAAGACAAAAGTTCTGCACATGTGAAGACAAGTCTGCTTTTGAGAAAAGTGTAGAAAAGGTTATGTTGTCTTTTCAACAAGACTTCTCCTTTTTCATTTCGTCCAATGAAGAAGTTTCTCTTAGATCCTCTGAGTGAGTATAAAAGGAAGCTTCTAAGGTCAGAAAGAAATAAGCCAAAAAGCTAAGTGCTGAAGCCAAGAGTGAACGTGCAAGTGTGTTCTTTTCATGCATGCAAGCCTGCCTGTGTAATACAGTTTACTTGTGTCTAAGCTGTTCTACATAAGCTGTCCCTCTAAGTCTTGTAAACAGAGTGAGTGCTTCTTAGTGAGTGTATTCATTGTAAGCTAGTTCGAGTCTGTCTTAGACTAGTAAACATACTGTTGTATTTGTCATCTCAGCTTGAACCTTTCCGCATTCAAGCTTGTTTGTAATTAACAATTTGTTGATAATACATACAAACATTGAGAAAATAGTGTGTAGTTTTTAAATTGCTGTATTCACCCCCCTCTACAGCCTAAAGCTATATACTTTGGGAACCTCTCGGGACCTACAACTGGTATCAGAGCAGTTTAGAGTGTGTGTCATTCTAGATCTCTCATTCTCCCAAGTTTCCATGGACAAGAGTGCTGCAAATTCCTCATACTATGACAATGGCTCAATGGGTAAACCTCCAAAGTTCAATCATCAGAACTTTTCTGGTTGGAAGTGCAGAATGATGCTCTACCTAGAGAATCTGGATGTACAACTACCAGAAATTGTAATGGAGGGTCCCTATGTGCCAACCTCTGTTACAACAATAACTCCTGCTGTTGAAGGAGCTGCTCCTGAAATCAGAACATTTGAGAAAGCAAAAGCTCAATGGTCTGATGAAGACAAAAGATTGGTGGCTCTTGATGCAAAGGCCAGAAACAATCTGGTCATCTCTTTACCTGATGATGTGTTCAAACAGGTTGAGAAGATGAAGACTGCCAAGGAGATGTGGGATACTTTGTGTACCGTCTATGATGGACCCACAATCACACTGGATAACAGGATTAACAATCTTGTTAGACAGTATGAACTATTCTTTGCAAAACCAAAGGAGACTCTCAAAGAAACCTACACCAGGTTTACTGCTCTTGTGAATGATCTCAAAGCTGTTGGGATCACTAAGGACAGCCTTACTCTGGTGAACAAGTTTTTGGACATCCTCCCTAAAGAATGGAATTACTTTTCAACAATTCTAAGAAATTCAGGCACAATCAGAAGTATGGATCTTGTCAACTTGTATGGATCTTTACTGAATGATGTACAGTCAAGGCAACAGAAGAGAAATGCCTTGGAGATGTCTAAAAGAGGTACAGCCTTTGTGGCTAATGTGAGACTACCTGTGAATCAGGTGAGTGATGTGTTCACTCAACCTGATCAACAGGATGATGATAAGGAGGAGGTGTCAGATGAGGAAGATAATGCAGATCTTGCTGAACAGGATGATGAGCAAATGATAGCTATGCTTGTCAAAAGGTTCAACAAGAAAAGGTTTGGAAGAAACATGCTGCAGGGAAGTTCAGGTGCTGGCAAAAAGAAGGCATTTGATAAATCCAAGGCTGAGTGCTTCGAATGTGGCAAAACTGGCCATATAGCTGCTGACTGTGTGTCAAAAGCCGTTGGTCAGTCATCCAAACCATACAAGACAAACAAGGATGATGGTTATAGGGTTAAATATCTTATGGCTATGGCTAAGCTGAGGAAGTTGGAAAACTCAGTGGGTTCCAACCGCCAAAAGGGACTCATGGCAGAGACTTGTGACTAGGAGGAATCTTATTCATCATCTGATGAAGAAGATAATCAATGTCTGATGGCCAACACTGATGTCCCATCAACAAGCAGTTTCAAATAGGATCTGGCTGAAGCTGAAGCTTTTAGCAGCTTGGAGAACTGGAATCCTACAATGATGTATAAGGTACAAAATTTTATGGCTTACAGTTCTAAAGAAAAAGTTAAAATGTTTGAATATATGCTAGTTGATTTGAAAGCTGCTGTTGAGAAGCATGATGCGTTATTATCTGAAATCTCTAAGCTTAAAACTGATCTTAAAACAAAATCCAGTAAACTGGACGGTTTCCATAAGTTGGAAACTGAGCTTGATGAATTAAAACACATCAACTCTATTTTACTGGAAGAAAAGAGAGAAACAGATATAAAGCATGCTAAGCTTCAAAAGATAGTTGACTCTTGGTGCCAATCTGCACAAAAAGTCTGCCAGTGTATAAGTCAACAGATCCCTGCACAAATTCAAGCCTATCTTGGAGGGGATCTTGACACAGCAGCTTCCATTGTTGAGATTAATAATCTAAAAGAAGATTTATCCACTCTCGGTGAGCTTCCAAACACTTTTATTCAAAAAGTGAATGGTAAACTAATCTCAACAAAAAGGTTTGTCAGGCCTCAAAATACTGACAGCTTGTGTGAACCTAGCTCAAAAGCTGGTGTTGGAATATGTTCTCCATCAAACCAGCCTGCTAAGTATTCTGCTGATTCACACAAGCAAAAGAAAGGAAAACATGTTCAAACAGCAGCAGTGGATACTAAACCAGTTGACAAAACATGTTTTGGGTCCAAAGCTGATGATAAAAGGCATGATAATCCTTTTGATGCTAAACATTTTGAAAATAAGTTTTCAAAAGTTAAGCAGCCTGCTTTCAACAAGGGCAAGTCTCATGTTGAAGGCAAACCTGCTGTGGTTTCTAATAAGTTTTCTAATCATAGCAATAAACTGGTGATTAATGAAAATAAGTCTTTCAAAGCCAGAAAGAGTGATTATGCTGATAGGCAGCATAAATCACATCTCAGTAGGGGCAAGGGCAAAGTCATTGCTCAGCCTGAGAAACTTGGGAATAAGTTTCCAAAATCTGTGGAAGTTCAAAAGCCAATTAAGCTTCCTGTCTTTGACATTTGTCCTCCTAAAAAGAGGAAAGAAGAGACAGACAAAGCTGTGGCTATTGAACCCTCCACTCAAACTGTTGATTCATCAAATAGTAATAAGTTTGCTAAACCTGCAAATAGAATCAACAACGATAACTCAGAATGTGTTTCTGAAAGATCTTCTTCCAGAAATTCTAAAAAGAGAAAATGTTATACATGTGGAAAGAAGACACATCTGGCCAAGGACTGTCCTGAATCTGAGGACATGAGGCCTGTTGACTCTGATGGTTCTCTCACAGCTGTTACAAGAAGTGTTGGAAACATCTCAGTCAATGAAAGTGGTATCCAAGCTGATACCATTCAATTTGGGAATATTAGTGTGGATATTATAAGTCCATCAACAAATGTTGATGAAGTAGGAGAACTCATCTCTGTGATGAGTTCCCCTAAAAATGACTAATACTTCTCTTATCACTCTGCAGGAAAAACAACCTTCCCAGGTTTGGTACTTGGACAGTGGCTGCTCAGGGCACATGACAGGTTGTAAAGAATTGCTGAGTGATCTCAGGCCTGAAAAAGGGCCAAAAGTCACATTTGGTGACAATGTACAGGGATCTACTGAGGGATATGGAATTCTTAAAGTTGGTGCTGCAGTGTTCAAAAGAGTAGCCTATGTGGTTGCGCTAAAACATAATCTTGTTAGCATAAGCTAACTATGTGATGTTGGCTACAAGGTTAACTTTGATGAGCACCTGGGTTACATATTGGATCCCCAAGGTAAAGTTGTGCTGTGTGCTCAACGAAAGAAAGGTGTGTATGTTGTGGACATGCAATCTGCTGATCCCACAACTGAAACCTGTTTTCTCACAAGAACAAATATAGACTTAAACTGGTTATGGCACAAAAGGCTGTCACATCTGAACTTCAAGAACATCAACAAACTCTGTAAGAAAGAGTTGGTGACAGGTTTTCCTTCTATGACCTTTGTTAAAGATAAACTCTGCACAGCTTGTGAGAAAGGCAAGCAGAGGAAATCATCATTTAAATCCAAACACAACTTCTCTATTGATACTCCTCTCTTCTTAATCCATATGGACTTGTTTGGACCTGTAAATGTCCCAAGTCTAGGAGGAAGAAGATACACTCTAGTAATGGTTGATGAGTTCACCAGGTACACATGGGTGATCTTTCTGAAGAGCAAAGGAGAGGCTGCTAGAGAAATTATTGGATTTGTGAAAAAGATGGAGATGTTGAACTCTGCCCAAGTGAAGCAGCTTAGAAGTGATCATGGTACTGAATTCAGAAACAGTACTCTTGAAGACTTCTGTGAAGAGAGAGGAATCACTCAAAACTTTTCAACTGTAAGAACTCCACAACAAAATGGAGTTGCTGAAAGGAGAAACAGTATTCTCATTGAAGCTGCTAGAACCATGCTGTGTGCATCAGGTTTACCTTCATCATTCTGGGCTGAAGCTGTCAACACTGCCTGCTTCACCCAAAACAGATCCTTAGTGGTGAAAAGGTTCAACAAGACTCCTTATGAGCTGCTCAAAGGGAAGAAGCCAAATGTCAGTTACTTCCATGTGTTTGGGTGTCCCTGCTTCATTCTGAATCAGAGGGACCAACTGACAAAGTTTGAACCTAAAGCTGATGAAGGTGTGTTTGTTGGTTACTCTGCTATCTCTAAAGCCTACAGAGTGTACAACAACAAAAGTAAGGTGATAGATGAAACTATAAATGTCACCTTTGAAGAGTCCAAGAATGCTTCCACCAAAGTTGTTCCTGAATCAGTTTCAGGAGAACTTAACTTTGATGATCTCATGCATTCAAACAATGAAGAGGACTCAAAAGCTTCCACTACACTCAGTGTGGAACCTGTTAATCATGATGGACATGATGATGATTACGTCAATACATCCTGTGTGAATAAGTCTACTGACTTAATTACAACTGCATGTCGTGAACCTATCAATGCTGATTTTCCTAGTTCTTCTGCTGATATGTTCAACAGTGGTCAGGCATGTTCAACAAGTGAACAGGCTCAGGACATCTGTGTGTCTAAAAATCTTGAGAGCTGTTCAACAGGACTTGCTGAAGATGTTAACAACTCAGGTGAATCATCATTGAAAAATGATCCTAAGTGGATCAGGTGTCACCCCAATGATCAAATAATTGGTGACATCAACAAAGGGGTACAAACTCGGTGGGACAGCTTGGGGAACTTTTGTATGTTCTCTAGTTTTGTTTCACTGATGGAGCCAAAGAAGGTGGATGAAGCACTAAAAGATGCCAATTGGATCACTGCCATGCAAGAAGAGCTCAATCAGTTTGAGAGAAACAAGGTATGGAAGCTGGTCCCTGCTCCTAAAGGTAAAACCATAATTGGCACAAAATGGGTTTTCAGGAATAAGATGGCTGAGCAAGGTCATGTCATTAGAAACAAGGCAAGACTGGTTGCTCAGGGCTACTGACAGGAGGAAGGAATTGATTATGATGAAACATTTGCTCCTGTGGCCAGGCTAGAAGCAATTCGTTTGTATCTAGCCTACGCTGCTCATAAGAGCATCAAGGTATTTCAAATGGATGTGAAGAGTGCATTTTTGAATGGGAAGCTGCAAGAAGAAGTTTATGTCAAGCAGCCTCCAGGTTTTGAAAATGAACAACATCCAGGTTTTGTCTATAAGTTGGACAGAGCTCTCTATGGTCTCAAACAAGCCCCTAGAGCCTGGTATGACACTCTTACTGAGTTCCTTATGAGCAATGGATATTCCAGAGGTAAAGTGGATACCACATTGTTCATAAAGAAGGTGAAATCTGACATTATGCTTGTTCAAATTTATGTGGATGATATAATATTTGGTTCTACAAATGAGCAGTTGTGCAAGAATTTTTCATTACTCATGAAATCCAAGTATGAAATGAGTATGATGGGAGAACTTACTTTCTTTTTAGGACTACAGGTTAAACAAACCTCAACTGGAATTTTCATAAATCAAAGAAAGTACACTTTAGATCTATTGAAAAAGTTCAAATTTGATCAAAGTTCTCCTATTAAAACCCCAATGGCAACCAATGTAAAATTGGATGCTGATGCCAGTGGCAAAGCTGTTTCAGTAACAGCTTATAGAGGCATGATTGGGAGCTTGCTATACTTAACTGCTAGTAGACCTGATATTATGTTTGCCACCTGTCTGTGTGCTAGGTTCCAAGCTGATCCAAAGGAATCTCATCTAGCTGCTGTTAAAAGAATCTTCAGATACCTGAAGGGTACACCAGGTTTGGGTCTTTGGTATCCCAAAGACTCCAGCCTTGAAGTAACAGGTTATTCAGATTCTGATTTTGCAGGTTGCAGGCTAGACAGGAAAAGCACAACAGGTGGATGTCAACTCCTTGGTGGTAAGTTGATAAGTTGGTGCAGCAAGAAGCAGAACTCTGTGTCTACTTCTACTGCTGAAGCTGAGTACATTGCTGCTGGAAGCTGCTGTGGGCAGATTCTGTGGATGCAGCATCAGCTTGAAGATTATGGGCTTGTGTATAGGAAAATTCCTATTCTTTGTGATAACACAAGTGCCATAGCCATTTCCAACAATCCAGTATTTCATTCTACAACAAAGCATATTGAAGTCAGACATCACTTCATCAGGGATCACATTCAGAAAGGTAATGTGGAGGTAAGTTTTATTTCCACTAATGAACAGCTTGCAGACATTTTCACCAAACCTCATGATGAAAACAGGTGTAATTACCTTGTCAGCAAGCTGGGCATGTTAAACAAGAGTGACTAAGTGTCTCTCAATGGTCTAAGAAGTTATGTGTTTTACACTGCTCAAGTTTCTCAGAACAGCTTAGACAGAACAGGTTATACATGTTCTGTACTTAGTCATTTGTCTAAAAAACCTGAACAGCTTGAGCATACAACAGGCTGAACAAAAACATTTTACCCGTCCAGCCTGATCTGACGGTCCAATCCTCACCCTGTTCACTCCTTCACACTGTCTTACAAGCCATTGTCTTGTAACCTGTTCAATTGTTGAACACAACCTGCTCTTACAAAAGAGAGCAGGCTGAAGGCACAGTTTAAAGAATGAACAGCTTGAAAATTGAACACCTTATGTTGACCCTACTCATCACAGGTTTGACCAACAGTTTAGACCAACAATTTTAATTACCTTTCTTCAAACTTAAGTTACTTAATTAATGTATTATTTAACTTAATTACTGCGGATAATGTGGGTTACGTGTGTTAGTGATTAAAAAGGGCTCAAGTGGTCTGACAAACGGTCTGACATGGACAACCGTTCCGTTTTCCGTTAACGACCTTTTTCAAATCAAACTGCCCAAAACTTTCTCTCTCATACACTCTCACATTCAAATCCTATAAATACCCAACTACTGTTTCATCTTCGTCTTCCTCATCATTTCCAGAAATCCTCAAGAACCCTAAAAATCGACGAAGTGTCTTCTGCTTCTCCAAACCTCAAAACTTCCCAAATGGCTCACTGACCTAATCCCTTTCTTCCAGTGTTCATTGGTGATGATGTTGTCAAACACTCATCAGTCACCACAATGCTGACAATCAAACCCACCAACTACATTGCAAATCTGACCATACCCAAGAACTATGTAGGAAAAGGGTATGAACAAATGGTGGAGTTCTTAACAGTTCATCCGTTGAACTATGCGATGACTGCCTCTCCTGGTGTCCTGTACCAGGAGATGGTGTATGAGTTCTGGTACACCTGTTCTTACAACCCCAACACGAAAGTCATCAAGGGGACTATTCTCAATGGGACTCAGACCATTGAGATTACTGCTGATCTTCTGAGGGAGGTTCTTCATCTACCCATCGCTGAATAGGAAGGACTTGTCCCCTACCTATAGTTTTCTGTTTGCCTCCGTGATGATGAGCTTCAGCAGCAAAGTTGGTTCATTTGACCAACTAAGTCGTGATGAAGTTCCAATAGTCCTACAGCTGGTGGATGGGACTACCATTGATATGGCTAAGTGGCTATTTCTGAACATGAGGAACCTGGTGCAACAAGAGCCAAGACCAGCTGCTGTCCGCTATCCCAGGTTTCTGAGCCTCATATTCAAGCATCATTGTGGTGAGCACTTGTACAATTCTCAACCTTTACTTAAAACTGTTGCCTTCCCTGTAATAGGGAATAGAGTTTTCTATACTCCTGTACTCCCAAATGAGCCTCCTCTATCCACACCAATGAGGAGGTTATTAGGATTGGTGGAAGGACCCTCTGCTGTGAGGGTGGATCCAGAAGCTGCTGCTCCCACAGGAAAATCCAAATCCAGGTCCAAGCTTGTTAAGAGGACCCTGGCAACTGCTGAAGCTGGGCCTGTGAAAAAGAAGGCCAAAACAGCTCAGTCTGAGTCTGTTCCCTTAGCCTCTGTGGCTGAGGGGGAGCAGGCTCCTCACCCTGAAGCCTCTGTGGCTGGTGCCTTTGTGGTACCTGAGACTATGGAATAGGCAAACCCACCTGTTTCTGACCCAGTCTCAAAACCAGTCCATTCTGAACCTATCATCACCTCTCCCCAATCACCTACTTCATCCATCCACTACCAAAGAAAATCCATCTCCAGAAAGAAAACAGCTAAAACAACCACCTCCTTTGTTCCCTCTCAACAGGGTTCAGTTGTAAGAGAAGCAACCCCTGCTACCTCTCCTATATTGGGAGAAGGTTCAGCACCATTGGAGCATGCTTCACTCCAACCTGAGTCTACCCAGAGTCAGCCTCGACCCTCTTGTTCCTCCCAACAGGAACCAGTTGTACAATCGGAGATTGCCACCTCAACTATCCCAGCCTCCCAACAGGCTGTGGATATTGAAAGATAGGAGTTCTCTCCACTCCACACTGCATCCACACTGTCCCCCACTCAAATCTTCTCACACCCTGAGTCTGCACGAGGTGCCCACGCCGCTGATATAGACCAATCAGCAGCTCAGCCTCAAACTTCTGCTCCCCATGATACAGCTGCTTTACACCAAACAGCTGCTGAGGGACCAACAACCCAAGCTGATGAACCTCAGGGATCATACCATCCCTCTGGTGAGGCTGCTCCCTCCATGCAAACTCAATCAGCAGGTTTTACCACTGCTGATGTTGAAATGCATATCCCATCTCCCAATGATGAGGTGCTTTTCCACCAAGGCACTGCAGAGGGAACACCCATTGGCCTTCATGAGGATGTTGCAACACAAGCAACTTCTGAAAGGCCCCCAACATCAACCCCTTTTCCTGATGAAGCAGCTACAGCCGCTGCTGAGGGACCCTTTGACCCCTCCAAGGTGGGCAATATTAGTTTTGCCCAGGCTATGGAGCTCCTTTAAAAAGTTCCTCTTCCCTCTCCATCATATCCCCCTACACCAGCCTCATCCTCATCATCTCCATCTACTCAATCTAAACAGTCTACTCACACACCTCCATCTCCAAAAGACCTACCTTTGAAGGATCAGCTTTTCCTGCTGACCAACAAAGTTGGTTCTTTGGAAACTACCATGGCCTCTCTACCCTCTCTTATTTCAGACTCTGTGTCTGAACAGCTTAAGGGGTTCTTTGATTCGTACAAAGACTCCTTCCCTGCTACTCCACAAACAGATAATTCTCCACAGCTGATAGCACTCACTGCGCAGCTGCAAACAGTGTCCAACTCCCTCTCCTCCATTCTTTCACTACAACAGGACTCTGTGTCCTCAATGACAGCCATTTCCCAACAGCTGTCATCTCTCCTCACCTCTTGCAATTCTACCCTTCCTGCCACTCTTTCCAGCTTGACCACACTACTTGGCTCCCTATCTAATTCTATGTCATCCAACCTTGCTGATGTGCAAGATTCTCTCGAATTACATCTTGCACAGCTTCAAAGTTTGCTGTTCACAGAGTCTGATAGGGAAAACCTTGTTAAGCTGACCTCCCTTGCTGATATACAATCCTCTTCTCTTCAAACCTGTCTTTCCCAGCTTGCCGAGGTAAAGGACAATTTGGCTTTCTTAGTGACTAGCCTTGTTGGTCCCAGGCCTGCTGCCAAAACTGCTGGCAAGCCTGATGAATTTGTGTCTTCAGGCAGACCGGGTGTTGAAGGTGCTGGTCCATCTCCTTCAAAGGGGGAGAAGTGGTCTGCCTTTAAGACTAAGTCTATGGGGGAGAAAACTTCTACTCCTAAGGAGAAACCAGTGCCTGCAGCACAAACTGGTCAACCAGCAGGAATCTTTGAAACAGGTACAGTAGAGGGTGCTTCTCAAGCTGCTCAGCCTACTCAGGTTGAATCTCCAATCCCTACTCAGTCAAAGGGGGAGGAATCCATTCCTGAGGGCAGGCCAAGCAGCAGAAGGAGGCATCCGATCCTAGAGGAAGAAGAGGAGGAAATTCCTGAAGCTGCTACCACTACAGCAGCTAAAGGAAAAGCAATAGCAGAAGATGATCCCATACAGCAGAAAGCAGCAGAAACCCAATTTCATAAAGCTAGGGCCAAAGAAATGGGTCTTCCTATGCACAAATATTTTGAGTTTAGAGAAGAACATCTTCAAGCCCTGGAAGTGCTTAGAAAAGAAGAAGAATCTGCCAAAGCTGCCAAATCATTTGCACTTCAAGAAGCAAAGAAAGTCAAAATGTCTACTCTGGAAGTGCAAAAGAGAATATTAGAAGCTGCTAAGGGATCAGCAGGGGAGAAGGAAGCAGAAAAAGAAAAAGGTACTCTGGTCTCTGTAACCAAGCCTATAGTGCCTCATGCAAGAGTTCAGTACCATTTTGAAAACCTGGCAAAGAAAAAATTTCAAGATGTTGCTGAAAGAAGGCTTGCCAAGGAAGCAATTGTCAAAGCTGTCCCTATATCAAGAAAAGGCAGTCAGTGGAAGTTGAATATAACAAGGATGGGTGCAACAGGCCCTGAATTGGAAACTTATGACTACACTGACGTAGCACAGATGGGGTATAGAGAATGGATTGAGCTGGCAGTTGCTCTGAGTGAGTCAAAGTCAGAAACGGCTAAGACAATCAGGGCATATGTCAAGAAACTGATGGAGAGAGTAAAGAATCTTGGCCTGATCTCCAAAGAAGCAAGTGAAGGTGTCTTGGTGACACATCCAAAAATTAAGGCCAGGAGGACAAAGAAGGATACTGAAATGGAATTACTCCTTACACTGAATGAACAAAGCGATTATGCCATTGAAATGAAAGGAGTTGATCACAGCCTGCCAAGTGGAATAGAGTATGAAGATAGCAAGATCATTGAAGAGCCTGAGCTGGGGGAATTTTTTAAAGATCCCTTAACTCAGAAGAAATGTTTTCAAAGAGCTTCAGATCTATACAAAGTGGATCTGAGACAACTTGTGGCCTTCAGACTTGCACTTTCATTCAAGCAGTCTAGTAAATGGAGAGCAGCCATCTGGGATCAGCTCAGAGGCTTCTTTGACAGAGGAGAACTTGAAGATCCCAAGTTCATGTTTATAAGAAGTGAAATTCAAGAACTTGAGGATACTAGAGAGCAATTGGAGAAGATGTTTGAAGATCCCCCTCCTGTATGATGAAGTCCATCTGCCATCTGGGCAGGAGAAGAATGGAAGCTGTCCATCAGTTGGACAGGCTTACCATTTTCTGTTCCCAACAAACACAGTCCAATGTACATTAGTTGTACTCTATTTTACATATGTTGTAATTTCCTGTTACATTAGTTGTAATATACATTAGTACATCAGTTGTACTTTTGTAAGAACATGTGTTGTTCTAATGTAATAAAAAATCAGTATATATATAAACTGATCTTTTACTTTATGTTAATGTCGTAATTATGTTTCAACAAATGTACTGTAAAAATATATAGTGATTTTTTTGATAAAGCCAGCTTAGACTGGTTATTGCAAATAGGGGGAGATTGTTAGGCACAAAAAGGCCTCAGTCAAACCTGTTCTGCATCTGAGGGGGAGATTATTAATCAAACCTGTTGATGCACTTGATGGGTAAAAGTTAAGGCCTGTTTATGCCTTAATAATACCTAAAAAGTGATTTGCAATATCAGTCCAAAGCTGTTCTATATGTTGTATGTGTTGCAACTAAGACAGTTTGTCCAAGCTGTTCTGTCTGCTGAACAGGCTGGACATAAACTGTCTACGCTGCTCTACACTGGTGAGCAGCTTGGGCAGTTTACAAGTGTTCTGTTCTTTGTGAACAGAACCTGTTCTTTGTGAACAGGCTAAACACTTTATGGAATGTGTTTCCAAGTCCTCATGTATTGTATTTGACTACAAGATCAGTTTACAAAGTCGAAGACAAAGTGGAAATCAGAACTGCTCAGCCTGCCCAAGCTGTTCTGTTACATGAAGACAAAAGGTTATTTGAAAAAGGGTGACAGACCTTTTTCTTATATCAAAATAGGCCTTTTACAAGGAAGAAAGACGCAAAGTTGACATTCCTTATTTGGTTAAAGGCAATGCAACAGTAGACAAAGTGAAAAGACAAAAGTTCTGCACATGTGAAGACAAGTCTGCTTTTCAGAAAAGTGCAGAAAAGGTTATGTTGTCTTTTCAACAAGACTTCTCCTTTTTCATTTCGTCCAATGAAGAAGTTTCTCTTAGATCGTCTGAGTGAGTATAATAGGAAGCTTCTAAGGTCAGAAAGAAATAAGCCAAAAAGCTAAGTGCTGAAGCCAAGAGTGAACGTGCAAGTGTGTTCTTTTCATGCGTGCAAGCCTGCCTGTGTAATACAGTTTACTTGTGTCTAAGCTGTTCTACATAAGTTGTCCCTCTAAGTCTTGTAAACAGAGTGAGTGCTTCTTAGTGAGCGTATTCATTGTAAGCTAGTTCGAGTCTGTCTTAGACTAGTAAACATACTGTTGTATCTGTCATCTCAGCTTGAACCTTTCCGCATTCAAGCTTGTTTGTAATTAACAATTTGTTGATAATACATACAAACATTGAGAAAATAGTGTGTAGTTTTTAAATTACTGTATTCACCCCCTCTACAGCCTAAAGCTATATACTTTGGGAACCTCTCGGGACCTACAATATAACTGGCAGATCGGTCAACAAAATATCCAAGGGGTATCTTATCGGATGTTATAGTAAAGGTAGAAGATTTTTACTATCTGGTTGACTTTTTAGTCCTAGATACTAAGAGTTCCTTTGGAGAAATTCAACCGGCCATTATCTTAGGCAGACCGTTCTTAGCCACTATTAATGCTCAAATCAATTGTAGAACGGGGGCTGTAGATATTGCCTTTGGAAATCGTAAGCTGCGATTAAACGTGTTCAATGCTTCCACCGCTGCTGCAATCGATTCAGAATGTTACATGATAGATGCGGTGAATGAACTTAAGAAGCACTGTTCATTAATCAATGTCAAGGACACCACCGAGTTATTCCTTGCTGAGCACGACACTGCCATAATGAACACTGAGAAATACAATGAGCTTGAGGCAGTCATGGAATCCACACTGAAACCTAAAAAACCACCGTGGACCCATAAGACTGAAAAGCTACCAACAGATTTTCCTCAATCTGCAAGACCTTCAATAGAACAACCACATGTTCTAGAGTTAAAAGCCTTACATGTTCATTTGAAATATGCCTTCTTAGGTCAGAATGACACTCTTCCAGTCATCATCTCATTAGATTTGATCGAGGCATAGGAAAAAGCTTTACTGCAAATGTTAGTAATTTACAAAGAGCCAGTAGGTTGGACTGAGAATGTTGTTGCCGACCACCTGTCCAGACTCCTAATTTTTCTATTAGACTTAACTGATCACATTAGGGACTCCTTCTCTGATAAACAATTATTGTCAAATTTCAAAATACCATGGTTTTCATTAGACACAAGTTAAAGTTATGGGCCACAAATAATATGCTAGTCTCTGAACTAATCAGGTTAAAAGATCCCAAACATACTTATACTAGTATAGGAGCAGTACGTCTAGCTGAAGACGTAAAACTTAGCGCTTCCTGGGAGGCAACCCAGAGATCTTTGTGGGTGTGTTTCTGGAAACCCTCACGAGACAACACTCGTCCACTCGGGATACTGAGGGGTTTAACGGCTTGTTGCACGTGCTAAGTGCAATCGTGAATCCCTACGAAAAGGTGGATTATTTTAATTATTTCTTTATTTTACTTAAATGTTAGTGTCACCAACTAAGTTGGGGAGGATTTCCAACCCGATTTTAGTTGTTTCTAGACTTAAGTTTACTTTTATTTATGCAAGTGTGCTAGTTTAATGAATGTTAATTTTTATTTTAGTTTCTTCTATCCCAAATAAGCAAATAAATTTATTAAGAATGTGAGTGTGTTCATTCTCTGCTCATTATAAGTGTGTCTATATGACGAGGACGTCCCAATGGTCTAAGTTGGGGAGGGTAGGTTCTATGAAAATTGTTTAATATGATCTAACGAGCCTCTACAAAAAAAAATTTATTAGACTGCAATTTGACCACCTGGGCAGAGAGCTACGACATATCATGAACGGTAGAACTCGGCATATTGAGAGAGGGTTCGACATTACGAGGATTTTCAGGCTGATAGTTTTTCAATTATATCTTTGGTCCTCTTCCTCCTTGCTAGTGATCAGGTACCATCGTTCCTTGCTCTTCACATTTATCATATTTAGATTTGATTGTTTGAGTTAGAATTTTAATTTTTGTTATTTTATTTCAGTAATTGTGTGAGTTTTATTCTCATTTGCCGAATCCTGTTATATGTGAGTGCTTAGTGTCAATGCAGTCTTTTAAATTTCTCCAATGGCTCTTGTTTGCCGATCAGGTCATGGAAAATGATGATCAATAGAAAAATGAACCTAGAATTAGTTAGTGTTAGTAAGGAATTCTAGAATTATGTTAAGAGTCGTGATGATAATTAACATTTTAAAGTAAGTTAAGTTCAAGTAAGTTAAGATACATTTGAGTTTAATGAAAATAAGGTGTCAAAAGATTTTGGAAAATTCATGCAATAAGGGGGAGAGCTTAATCATGTTTTTAGCCTTAAAAGATTCGAGGGTAGCCTAGTTGGTTCGGGAAATTAAGTCCTACGGGGTACCATTCATGCCTAATCCCCTAAAACCATCTGGTAAGGGAGTGATTGACCCAAATCCCGCTAAATGGACCAACTAGAAAAGCTATGGTAAAAACTGGAGTTAAAAAGAAAATAGATATAAGGCATGATAATATAATATCTTATCGTATACATGCATAGAGGGAAAAGATGGTCAAAAGACCCACATGTTCTAAGCTTGTAACCTTGAGCTAAAAGAGTAATTTCCTAAAGTGAGATACATTATAATTACTTAGAGAAAATGTGTTTTAACTGAAAATGTTCATTAGGCTATATTCAAAATTTTAATGCATTATTGCGAAGGCTGACTTAACATAGATTTATTCGAACACACTGCTAATACAGTCGGTACATAGTTAGTTTTGATTCTAAAGCTTGCTCGGGGACGATCAAGAGTTAAGTTGGGGAGGTTTGATAAGACTATATTATTGCATGTTTTTAGTAGTTTTAAAGGCTCATATATGCACATATACTTCGTAACTATCATAAGTTTACCTCATATTTGTGTTTCAGGTCTGGAAGTCATTTCAATACACAACAAGAAAATTCAGCGCAAATCGAGCAGGGGGGGGGGGGGGGGGGCACAGCGCTACGCCAGGGCTTCGCTTGTGCGACGTAAAAAACCTTGAAAACATCCAGCGTACCCCCAATGTAGGTTGGCCGCACACCAGGCGCAGGGGGGGGGGGGCAGGCCTATGCTTGGGCTGCGCTAGGTCGGCACAAAAATGCGTTTTCAGCCATGGAAACCCTAAATCCGACACCTCTATAAATAGAGGTCGATGGCAGCCATTTGAAGAGGTCTCGAAAGTGTCAAAAGAGTTGGCGAAGACCTGCCATAGTGGATTCACGATACAAGTACGAAGACGGTGATTCGCAAGCCATAAGATATCTCAGATATACACTGTTGAAGAGCATACGATGAGCGGCTAATCCCTTTAGCCATTTGCGGAGGATCTATAGCTAAGTTTACTTTACTTGAATTTCTATATGTTTTGATGTATTTGAATTGATTGAGATATTCTATGTGTATGCAAATGATAAGCATTCGGTTATGATTATGATTGTATGTTTTGATTGGTAAAAGCAATATAGTTCATAGTAGTATTATTATTTGTGCCGAGTCCATTAGCTTAGGGATTAAGACAAGTACTGAATATTGCTTGCGCTATGCCGAGAGTTATTGGTTAAAACATGTATGAGTAATTTACTCGCGCAATTAATTATGTCTATGTGATTATTGCATGAAATTCGAGTGAGTAATACTTATGCCGTGGTGATTCCGTGAATGGTTATCCTTCACTTGGCTGTTAATTTACTGCGTTAGTTATTTGCCATTAATTTTAGTCCCAAAGTAATAGTAAGAATTCATTGATCTAAACAAAATCATTCAAACCAACCAATTTACGATTTAAAGTGCTTTTAATAAAACTCACAAAACTAGCCGCCTAACCCTAATTACGAACGCACTCCCTGCGGATTCGACCCTTACTTCTCTGAGCTAAATAGTGGAATAAGGATTTTTTCTACGGGTCACAACGACGGCCCGTCAAACTGTACAAATCCTAGTGGAAGTACCCTGAAGAGACTCCCCTTCTTTGGCTTTAAACTCAGAAAATTTCACCTTAGCTTCCTCGATCTTGGCTCTGTTATCCAAATCAGCTCCGAGCATCTGAACTTCTAGTTTATCCCACATTTCTTTGGCTGACATCTTGCTGTCAACACTAACAAGTATTTCGGTGGGAAGGGCTTGATATATGAAATATTCTGCCCGTTTGTCTGCATGTTGTCTGTCCCGTTCAGCCTCATTAGCGGGTTCAAGAAGTGTTTTGGAAGCTAGAACAGGTGGGTCAGCTTCAGGCCTGGCATGGATTTCCCGATAGTAGAGTGCAGGGCCTTTGGTGATTTATTGGATTAACAGATTCCCATTTAGCTGCATACCAAGATATTTGAGGAATCTGGATTTCCATTGCTCGTATTCATCAGGATAGAGAACAGGTGGTCTGTTCTCAGATCCTGGAACAAGTGCTTCTCTGGACATGGTGGATAAATCTGATTTTAAAAAATGAGATCTTGAAGGTGGAAACTGGATTTCGGATAATCAGAACTCGGATGAAGAATGTTACGGATGGTCTGAATGTAAGGTCTACGACTGCAAGATCTATCTAGACGCGGATCCGTGAACGAGTGCGGAATCCTCGTTGACGGTTAGACGGACAACTCTCAACCAACGGAACACGGAGACTATTAGACGCTGAACGAACGACACACGAACGATCCTACGAACTAATTCTCTCCGAAACGGCACTCACCTAGCTGATAAACTCGAGATCGCCTTTTGCTTAATTCCTCACGAATTCTGCTAAAAGTCTACTAATGACTCGACTCTATTTCTAATTATAGACCCTGATTCGAATCTGATGTGGGCCAAACTCGAATCTGGCCCAAGGCCTAATCGAGTCTGTCCACAAGGACACTCTCGAATCTAGCCTTCATTCGAATCTAAGGATACATTCGAATCTATCACAGATTCGAATGTCTTCCTTTACCTATTCGAATCTAGCCAATACACTTAAACACTTAAGTGATGAAACTTATGTTTTACTTATGCTTGAGTTAATCTTTGACCTTTATGTTTGAACTTCTTGTAATATGTTACATCAAGTTCAAACACACAATCAATAACAGTCAAGCACATATAAACATATCTAACACATACTTGCTAAAATCACTATGCAGAATCACTTAGACTGCTATCGTCACACAGGATGTACCAACAGACTCCCCCTTGACGATAGCTTCTAATAATTCACACATTTGACTTAAAAACTTTGTTTATTTATTGATTCAAAATACTACCAGCATACAAACCTTTCTCGACACATACCTTGACTACATTTTCATACTTATTAGCTTCACCGTCCATATGTGTATCACTTGAGATCTTACAGGCATGCAAAATGTGAAGATCATCTTTGGAGAGGTTTACCAGGTGAAGAGGGTCGTAGACTCTAAGAATAACATTTTCTTCTAAGTCTTCCATGACCGCTTCCCCAGTTTCCGTGTCAGCATACCACCACTTCAGATTCTTCAGAATATTTTGTGGCATCGGCTTGAGAGGAACCTTCCTAAGACATCTAGCCGGCTTATAGTGAATCCTCATCCAAGGTCGTCCAGTTAGAGGATCAATACGTGACGGATCCTCTACTCTTCTCCCGACCCTTGGATTCAAACGCTCGAATTTCCTTGATCTCCCCTCCTTTCTTATGATTCTTTCAATTACGCTCGCATAGGGATCATTGCCAATGTTTATCAAATCTTTCCATGCTAGCGCAGTGATTTCGATCTTTGGCAGGGAGTTGAATGCTTTTAATGTTCGCCTCATGTACTGAAGCCCGTCTTTCCTTTTAATTACAAATAGCTGCAGATCTCTATCAAAGAACCAGCTTAAAATTCGCTCAGACAGCTTCCCAGTACCTGGCACTCTCATTGTCTTTTTAATCGCTACGTCCTTCTCTTCAGCCCTGAACCATAGTTTTCGTTTTTCTTCATTAGTTAGCTCTCTTGCTGGTTCTTCTGTCGATGGCTGAGGATTCAATGCAGCATTTACTATATCTACATTGACAATTCTATTTCCATCAATCATGTAGGTATGGGTAATAGGATTCTGCTGCACAACTATCTCATCAGCTTCATCATCCTCATCAGCGACTACCTCATCATCTGACTGCCAGTCCACTACCTCTTCTTGCATAAACTCGCCTTCCTCCAGCTCTTCATCTTCATTATCAAAACCTACATCCAGAGGATCATCATCGAGATCCATGAGCGCGTCAATCATCTCACTAATTTCAAAGTCCGTAGGTTGTTTAGATGAACTAGCCTCACCCATTTCTCCTTCGCCTTGACTAGGCTCCCCCTGAATTTGTGTAGCTTGAGCTGCAGGAAAATCTACAGACTCATTCTCTTTATTTGCACCGGGATCATTGCCTTCGTTATCATCATCTCTTCGCTGTACCTCCTGATCCTTACAACTTGTCTCCCCCTGAGTTTGTAGATTTTTCATAAGTTGCTCAAGGAGGGACCTCATTGATCTGATTTCTGAAGACTGATCAGCAATAAACGATTTTAGCTCTGTGTTTTCGTCTCTTACAGTCTCCACAATCTTTCTTAATTCTGCATTCTCCTTGTCAAGATTAGAGTTATGCTCCTGGTGCTCACCGACAGCTTTTGTAAGGGATATGATTTGAACATGCTGAAAGTCAACACGTCCTTTGAGTTGCATGAATCTTTGATTCTCAGTATATGCAGCTGACGTAGATGGAATGGACTGAATGGGAGATGGGATGAATGGTGGTGGAATGTATGGTTCATGATGCTGAGGTGGCGGTGATGGTGGAGCTGTGGCTTGTGGTTGGGTTTGGGTTTTAGGCTGAGGTTGTGCATAGGACTCTGATGATGTCCCCTGCATGAACCTGTGACGTTTGGCCCTTTGCCTCACCAACGGAGCAACCTCCTCTTCTTCAAAATCTGAATCCTCAGATTCCCTGTCCTCTCGCCTCCTCGAACCTCCTTCATTCACAATCAACCTCGATCCATAGGTTCCAATTTGAATTTCGGGATCTGCAGCTGCTGGTTCAGGAACTTCCTCTGATTCTGATTCGGATTCTGAAGATGTTAAGCCTTCATCTGCCCTTTCTGGCTCATATTCCTCTACATCCCAAAATACATCATCTTCATCTTCTGGGGGACTAAGCAGCTCACCCACTAATGCTGCTGCAACATCTTCATTGACATGGGGACCAGATGCCCATATTTCCTCCAGTGTTTGAGCAATCTGCTCGGATTCGGGAACTGCACTTGAAGGCCCTGCTTCCTGTGCTTGGGGCTGTTCGCTCGTAGAAGGCCTGGATGCCTGGATTTGACTCGCGGCTGGTCTCTGTCGGCGTCTTGGATCACGCGGCTGAGCACGCGGCTGTTGTTGTTGTTGACGTTGCTGTTGTTGTTGCTGTGGTTGAATCTCAACGACCCCTGCCCAGTTGGCATCTCCCGGGGCGTGAAACTCCCTATCCACAATCGCTCCAAACAATGGACGCGCCATCGGAACAGCTAATTTTCCTCGATGTGAGGAACAGTCAGCAAAAATGTGTTTGTCCATAACATTTACGCTCAGAGAGTCATCTGACTGTGGCAAATTTGGCAAGAAGTGCCTTATCAACATCATGACGAATCTTGGATACAGCAGAAACCTTTCCCTTTCAGGAGCCGTAAGCAGATGGACGAACTCCGAGAAGAACAATTGTGAGAAGCTGAACTTCCGATTATACACCAGTGCAATAACCCCAGATTGGATCTTTGACACTATGTAGTCAAATCCAGCCTTCTTTGGCGCAAAGCAAACCATGAAAACGTGCACCAAGAATCTCCACTGCCCTATCAGGCCACTCTTCATATATGATGACTTCGCAACATCCAAACTATATCCCATCCTCAGAAACGCGGTCTGCCTAATACTTAACGGGAAGTCAATAGGCCCGTCCTCCTGTTCCTGTGTTCCCAACTGCAGAACCTGTCGCAACATATCTGCAGAGAAGACTAGCGGCTGTCCAGCAATTCTGGTTCTTAGAACTGTCAGGGTGACAGTACAATCAACCTGTAAATGGTCATAAAACTGCCGTACATACGAAATGACTATTGGAATGTTATGATACAACGCATAGCTAATCCTAGATTCAGCTAGGAAATCCAAAACTTGGCGAAAACCTTGCGCCTCAGGGATATTATTATCAGGATTAAGGACCATATTATGCTTTGGGTTAAAAGCTCGAGCCGCCATATCTGCACAATAAACAAAACTGTTAGACTCATTAAAAATCAATAAACTTGTTTAAATTCAAATTTGTTTTATTTTGTACTTGATTAAATACAAAATCTAACACAATTAAATTTCCCCAAGTTTAATAAAATTTAAATTAAACTGAGTAAATAAAGTACAGATTCGAAAGTAACAGATTCGAAGTGTCCATATTCAAGTGTAATGGACAGATTCGAAAAGTCCCTATTCGAGTCTAATGGACAGATTCGAATATCATGGTCATCTCGAATCTATTGACAGATTCGAGAAACCCATGAACAGATTCGAAATCCAAGCATAGACTCGAAACCCCGTCGGCCCAATTTTTTAACAAAAACCCAAGAGTTTAACCATTTTGAACTTGGTAAATCACATACATTAGTTCAACTAGGATCTAATAATCGATTTATGCTTTTAATTTGATATTTTATAGGTCCAAACTTAGTTATTTAGCAAAAACCCTATTTTGACCCATAAATATTCAAAATTTGATGTTTTAGCCTAAACTTGTGTATAAAACTACATAAATCTTGTACAATCAAGTTGATTATACCTAGATGCAAGAGTAGAATCGAACACACAGTCTTCAAACTCGACAAAATGTCGTTTAGAAGGATTACGATAGACTCGAAGGAACAGATTCGAAATCGCCTTGATAGATTTGATAGTATAGATTCGAAAACAGATGGAATTAATGACTTACTGTTAACCTATTTATACCACCAACCCTCGAGTCTAAGCGTAGATTCGAATCTACTGACAGATTCGAATTACTCCTTATTCAAGTCTGTCTTAGATTCGAAACCACCAACACTTAGAAAAATTTCTAAAATTTTGAAATAATTTCAACTTTTCCAACTTTTTCTACGGTATTGTGTAACCAGATAAACGATGCCAATTCTTTTACCCTAAGCTTAAGATAATTCACGCATTGATTATTTTATTCAACTTTGAATGCACCCTCAGTAATTTTTGACCTTTTACCTAAGTAAAAATTAAACTAAACTAAAATAAAATAAAATAAACTAAGGTAAAAATAAAATAAAGTAAAATAAAATTTTTGACCAAAAATTTAATCTAGACTTAAGAAAATTTACAATCTAAGCTAAATACTTAACAACATATTTTTGATGAGTATAGTCTAAGAAAGGTTCAATCAGATAGCGATGTCTGATACTAACTTTCAGTACTTAAACTTTCACACTTAGGAATTTTTTGATTCCTTTGATTGTTTGTTGTGACATACCTATTTAGCCGATTGTTGGTATTTTACCCCGTTAAACATTCTACATTTCGGAATATCCCTTGGCCTTTTTATTTATCAGGAAATTATCTTACGTGACTCAGACATAGACATACTTTTATGATAAAGGCACACAGACAAAGATTCTAACTTGTTGGTATTTGCAAACTTTCTTTAAAAGACAAACATCGGACACAGGTCTGTATTTTCATACAACAAAGTGTCTTAGTTCGCCTTAAGGTTTTCTTTTAAAGTTAGCAGATAGCGGTGACAGGTCTGTACTGACGTACAACAAAGCGACATGTCTGCTAACCCGAATCTAAACAGAGACAACAGGTCTGTACTTACGTACAACAGAGTTGCATGTTTTCGACTCTCAGTTTTACATGATATTTCTATTCTTCCATTTTCAGATGTATTTGATGTTGCCATACATCCCCAGAAAGTTTGCATACCTCATTTAGACTCAATGTTTGTATGTCTTGTACATAAAAATTAAGACCGATTGGTCATATATCTAAGTTAGTGACACGCTTGACTTTTTCTAGAATATTTTATTAGCCTTGAGATTCCCTATATGTATTATGCCTACCAACACATCAAACTAAGTAAAGTATAACACTTAGGATTTAGTTGCATTATGTGTGAAAGCCTAAATACTTAGAGTCTGTAACGACGGTGCTAATTTTCGTCACTTTGAACCTATGTATCTAAGACCTAACTCTTTTTTCTGATATTCTCTTTTTTTTGTATTTTTGTAATTTTCTCTCTTTTTTTCTTTTATTTTTTCATAAGAAAAGCAGTAAAATAAGCTAACCTACTAACTTACTAAAGATAGAAACTTACTAAAAATAGAAACTTTCCTAAATTAGCAGATTACTGAAAAGAAAGAAAAACTACTACTCTACAATAAAATAAACTTACTACTACTAAGGTCAAATTACTCTGGGTTGCGCATTCCATTCAGTTGAATTAAATACTCAAACCGTGACTTATCAAACGCTTTGGTAAATAGATCTGCATTATTATCTTCTGTTGCCACTTTTACCAGTTTGATTAAGTTCTTTTCAGCACAATCACGAATAAAATGATGCCTTATATCTATGTGCTTTGTTTTGTTGTGTTTGACTGGATTATTAGTTATAGCAATAGTAGACTGGTTATCTATCCTAATTGGAGTTTGAGTGTAATCCAAACCGTAATCCCGCAATTGTTGTTGTATCCACAGAACCTGTGAGCAGCAACTACCAGCAGCAACATACTCGGCCTCGCACGTTGACACGGCTACCGACGTTTGTTTCTTGCATTGCCAAGACACCAGTCTCCCTCCTAGGAACTGACAACCTCCAGTCGTTGATTTGCGCGTCAAGCTGCATCCTCCGTAGTCAGAATCCGTGAACGCCTCCAACTCTAGATCTCCCTCCGCGTGATACCAAAGTCCCAGCTTCGGTTTCGACTTGAGGTATCGTAGAATCCGCTTCACAGCTTTCATATGCATCTCCTTCGGATTCGCTTGAAACCTTGCACAAATACAAACAGCAAACATAATATCAGGTCTTGAAGCAGTTAAATACATAAGTGACCCAATCATGGCCCGATATAAAGTCGGATCCACATTGGTATCACTTTCAGTACCCGGTCCGAGATTATGATTCACTTGAATCGGCGTGCTGAAATGGGCAGTCAACTTTGTTCCTTCCATCCCGAAACGTTCTAATATGTCATAGACATACTTAGTCTGATGGATAAACATCCCTTCCTTCTTCTGGTCAACTTGTAACCCTAAAAAGAAATTTAATTCTCCCATAGCACTCATCTCGAACTTAGACTTCATTACCTTCTCGAAATCTTTGCACATCTGTTCGTCTGATGATCCAAAGATGATATCATCGACGTACACTTGTACCAAGATAAAGTGTTCTCCCTTCCTCTTCACAAATAGAGTACTATCTATCCTACCCCTTTCAAAACCGTTTTCTAAAAGATGGTTGGATAAAGTCTCATACCACGCCCTAGGTGCCCGATGTAATCCATAAAGAGCCTTATCTAAGCGATATACTCTATCAGGATATTTTGGATCTGTAAATCCGGGCGGTTGTTCTACATACACCAACTCCTTCACTTTCCCATACAGGAAAGCACTCTTAACGTCTAGTTGATATACCTTAAAGCCTTTGAAGGAGGCAAACGCTAGAAACAACCTAATGGCTTCCAGCCTTGCTACTGGTGCAAAAACTTCATTGTAATCGATTCCTTCCTCTTGGTTGAAACCCTTTACAACTAATCTCGCTTTGTTGCGCGTGACTATACCCCGATCGTCTCTTTTGCACTTAAAAACCCATTTGGTTCCTATTGCAATCTCCCCTCGAGGTAACGGAACTAACTCCCACACTTCTAGTTTCCTAAATTGTGAAAGTTCTTCCTGCATCGCTTCAACCCAGAGTTATCCTTAAGTGCCATTTGCACATTCTTAGGCTCTACTTGCGATATGAAACAAGAATAAAGACATGTGTGATATGCCTCGGAGTCGTTTATCATAGACAACAACACGGTGTTGTTATTCACACTACTCCGAGTCTTCACACCCTCGTTAGGATTTCCTATGATGCTTTCTATTGGATGGTTCTTGTTAATCCTAGAGGTCTCTATTTCATCAACCCTTAGATTATCTCCTAAGTTGGATCCTATTTCACCTAATGGGGGAACAGGCTCAACTTCTACATTTTCCTCCTCACGGACGTTTTCCTCAGAGTTGGAACTCGATGCTTGAGTCTGATTCTCAGTGGTAGGTGCTCCTTGATCAGCAACTTCTGGAGATCCATCTACAGTCGCAGTAGGCTCGGATGTAGATTCGAACGTGGTCCTTGGAAAGATTTGGCCATCGTCGTTCAGATGCAACGTCGCCATGTCCTTCTCGATTGTACCTGCATTATCATCCAGAGGAATGTTAAATGACTCAAATAACTTATCATAGTCAAATATCCATTCGGGACCAGTTTGGGGTTCATGTGTATAACTTGTGACTTCATGTTATACACAATCTCCACAGTACCAGTTGTTTTGTTAAACACCCGTTTGTTTGGTGAGTTTGGCACATAACCTAGGAAGTATCCTTCGTCAGCCTTTTCACCAAACTTCGGTTGATGTTTTGTTCTTAAAAGTGTGCATGGTACTCCAAACGGTTCGAATCCAGTTAAGTTAGGTGGCCGTTTATTCAAAATTTAATAGCATGTTTTGTTCAATGATTTGACTGTAAGGACTCGGTTTAAAATGTGGCACGCGGTATTCACTGCCTCCCCCCAAAACATGGTAGGAAGCTTTGAATCCGAAAGCATAGTCCTTGCAGCCTCAATCAAAGTTCTATTTTTACGTTCGGCCACCCCATTCTGTTGAGGTTCATATGGTGCACTGAATTGATGCACTATGCCCTTTGATAGGCAATATACACCAATTACAGTGTTTTTGAATTCAGTTCCATTATCACTACGAATATTTTTAACCCTAGTTCCGTATGAGTTCTCCACTTGGTCCAAGAACCCGATGAGCCTTGCAGCCGTCTCGTCCTTCGTACCTAAAAAGAAAACCCAAGAAAAACGTGAGTAATCGTCAGTGATAACTAAGCAGTACCAACTACCTCCGATACTCCTTTTGTTGATTGGGCCGAAAAGGTCCATGTGCAACAGATCGAATGTTGAGGCTATGGAATTCTGCTTCTTGGACTTGTGTGTCTTCTTGTGCTGTTTGCCCTTCAAGCAAGGTAGACACTTATCCTTGAACTGAAAACTTTTCATAGGCACACCCTGCACCAGTCCATGCTTCGTAATGTAATTCATCTTCCTCAGGTGCAGGTGAGCCATGCGTCTGTGCCACAGTACGGATTCCGTCTCCGAAGCTTTTGATAGTAAACAGATCGGACCCATCGAAGTATCTGGCTTGTTCATATCGAGCATGTACAAGTCATTCTTCCTTGGCGCCCGCATCAATATCCAATCTTCAGGTATCTTGAATCCAGGCTTCAGCACTAACGCCTCAGTATCAGTAAATAACACCGAGTTTTTCTTATCACAGATTTGAGATACACTAATGAGATTATGAACCAGTTTATCAACGTGATAAACTTGATCCAATGTAATCGTCCCATTAGTGACTTCTCCAGTTCTAGTGATATTTCCTCCCTTGTTACCAGCGAATGATACGAATCCCCTATTACCTCCCTTGAAGTCTGTGAGTAGACTTCTTTCCCCCGTCATGTGCCTGGAGCAACCACTGTCGACGAACCACTTGTTGTTTGGACCGGTAGTTATGTCCTTAGAGTTATCAGATTCCACGTTGGCCATCTGAGCAGCAAACTCCAGCACTGTCTGATCATTCGCCTTCTCTACCCACATTGGACTGCTGTCCCGTGTAGTCTGCTTGTTCCCATCACACCCCGTTTCTGTGACTTCAGCCATGAAGGCTCTAGCATTCGACTCAGGATGTGAACTCCAATCATACGTGCCATCTAGCTGTCTATCTGAAGTGACATTGGATAGAAGACCCGCTAGATTGGCCTGTCCAGATGAGGAACTTGGAAGGTATCGTTGTTGGGACTGATTTTGGTACTGTCCCTGATGCTGACTCTGTCCTTGGTATGTCTCTACCTTCGGTCTCTGACACTCCCTGGCGAAGTGTCCCAATCCCTGACAGTTGTAGCATTTCACCTTGGACTTATCAAACCCGATCCCCTTGTTATTCATTTGCAGATTCCTCCCAGTTCTTTTGATGAATCTTTTTACCCTCTAGGTCACCATGGCCAGTTGCCACTTACGATCCATTTCCTCTAAGTCATCAGGATCGACCTGATCGTAATCTTCATCCCATAGAGCTGGGTCATTGATTTTCCCTTGAACACAATTTCCGTATGCGGCCACAAAAGAAGCAAGTAGATTCAGATGCTCTTCCGCTGACTTTGCGCTCATGGGCATCTTCGAATAACTCTGACTGTTCGATGCCTGTTGGACTTGAGGTTGCGGTTCTTCCGATCTTCCTAATCCTAAGAACGCGCGATTCAATGAGTCTTCAGACTTTGCTGGCGATGACGTTTCTCCGGTGAAAAACGCTGTAGCACTCTTTGGTTCAGCTGTCACTGATGATTTAGATGTCTTTCCAAAATACATTGCCGGATTCTGGACTTGCTCGTAATCAGTCTCAGCCTTAATCATCTCGAAGTGATATGCCCTCAACGTTCCCACAATGTCATGAAGTGATTGAGTATAGTATTTGTCCTCATTCAGCTTAATCATTGCCACGTACATAGCCCATTTGGCTGGTAGGGCATCAAGAAGCTTGTTGTTCTTGTCAGTGTCCGAATACTCAATTCCATGACTTTCAAGTTCTGTTATCAGATGATAGAACCTCGTGATAATATCATCCAACTGTTCATCCTTAATTGCCTTGAAAATCGCAAACTGTTGTTTCAACAGCTCTGTACGCTTTCTACGCACCCGAGGATTACCCTCACACCTTTTCTCGAGAGACTCCCAAAGTTCCTTTGACGTCCTTTGAGTCCGAAATGTGTGCAAAATATCTTGAGGTAAAGCCATACGGATTATGGAGAAAGCTTTGTTTTCGGCTTCAAATAATTTCTTGTCATCTTCTTTCATCATCTGATATGACAAGACCTTTTGACGGCCTTCAACTTCAGATACTGGCGGGACGTACCCTTCATCTATGCACACCCACATGCGCATATCATTGAATCGTACAAAATCTGTAAAACGGTCCTTCCACCAGTAATAGTCCTCAACTTTCATCAGCTTAGGCGGTGCATTTGCCTTCCCAACTTCGTGGTCCATTTCTAAGAATTTCTGAAGATTAGACATCTTTTCGAAAGAAATTGAATTGACCCTTAATTAATTTAATTCGAAACTAATGTGGATTAACTCTTTCGAATCTAGATAGATTCGAATGTAATTTGATTCCAATTTATTTGGGATTAAATTCGATTAAGTGTTTTAATTTAATTAAACTCGAAATATGTCAGATTCGAGATATCCTTAGATTCGATGGTCCTTAGATTCGAAGGGGAACAAACTCGAATTTCAGCAGATTCGAAACACAGATTCGAAAAAATACTAGACTCGAAATAAACTCGAAACTAATGTAGACTCGAGATCCTATTCGAATGAAGCACTAGATTCGAAACAAGGTAGATTCGAAAATCTCTGAAATTGACTCGAAAGGAGCGTATTTAGGTTAGACTCGAGACTAAAGTGAAACCCTAATTACCCCTATAGATTCGAGCGCCGCAAACTCGAAAAACAGCTAACACTTTGATTTTTTGACGTTTTACAGATTAAATCACTATTTTTCGAACGAAAAATAATGATTTCGATCAAAAACGTGAAAAACCACAAAGTGTTTCCCGAATATGAATTTGCTAAGCTTGAAAACACGTTTTTGAGAGCAAAACCGTCCAACTAGCGTCAAGAAACCTAGAATGTATCTGATGAACACGAAGAACACCAAGAACACTCCATAGTCTCTGATACCACTTGTAAGGTCTACGACTGCAAGATCTATCTAGACGCGGATCCGTGAACGAGTGCGGAATCCTCGTTGACGGTTAGACGGACAACTCTCAACCAACGGAACACGGAGACTATTAGACGCTGAACGAACGACACACGAACGATCTTACGAACTAATTCTCTCCGAAACGGCACTCACCTAGCTGATAAACTCGAGATCGCCTTTTGCTTAATTCCTCATGAATTCTGTTAAAAGTCCCTTAATGATTCGAGTCTATCCCTAATTATAGACCCTGATTCGAGTCTGATGTGGGCCAAACTCGAATCTGGCCCACGACCCATTCGAGTCTGTCCACAATGACACTCTCGAATCTAGCCCATTCGAATCTAAGGATACATTCGAATCTATCACAGATTCGAATGTCTTCCTTTAACTATTCGAATCTAGCCAATACACTTAAATACTTAAGTGATGAAACTTATGTTTTTCTTATGCTTGAGCTAATCTTTGACCTTTATGTTTGAACTTCTTGTAATATGTTACATCAAGTTCAAACACACAATCAATAACAGACAAACACATATAAATATATATATGAAAACACTTGTTAATACTCAGAATATTACTTAAACCATAATGCAGATCGATTAGACTGCTATCGTCACACAGGGTGTACCAACAATGGATATGGGAGTGTCTAAGAAAGTCCATCATGTCATGGAACGGTTGAAGTTCAGAGTGCTTTAGAGAGTACGACAGGCAGTTGTGTTCCTTGACAAACTCCATGGAAGATTAAACGGAGATTTTAGGGTTTCAAAGAAGAGCGTGGGAATCGTTCAGAGAGAAAAGAAGGCCGTGGTATAAGATTATGTAACTGGTAGTTACAACTGAACGAAACTGGGACCTTTAAAGGTTTTGAAAAGGTTGGGTCCCGCACACACATTTAAGAAATTACCTAATTACCCTGCACACTTTGACAGATCAAGTGAAATAACTAACAGTCCGAGAAAATGAACTAGCAGCTTGAGAAAATACTCAAGCTGTTAGTTGGAAATTAAGCATCTTTTAATGAAACAGTGACTCCCCCTTGAATAAGCATATGAAGTAGATAATAATGAAAACAAATTAATCCATGTTTACCGTACCAATATTTGATACCAGGAAAGTGAACCTTCCCACATCAAAAGGTTTTGTAAATAGATCAGCTAACTGATCATCAGTATGAATTTTGGTAATTTGGATTAATTTCTTCTCATTACAATCCCTTATAAAGTGAAATCTGATTTCTATATGCTTGGTTTTTGGAAATTTCACTGGATTTTGCACAATGCTGATTGCACTTGAATTGTCAATGTAAATAGGAGTGGATAAGAAGTTCATACCATAGTCTCTCAATTGATTTTGAATCCACATTACCTGTGAGCAACAGCTAGCAGCTGCTACATATTCTGCTTCAGTGGATGAGGTGGAAACAGTTGTTTGCTTTTTGCATTGCCAAGAGACCAGTCTTGCTCATAAGTATTGACATCCACCAGTTGTGGATTTTCTGTCAATTTTACATCCTCCATAGTCACTGTCAGAGTAGGCTGTTAATGTAAGAGGAGAGTCTTTAGGATACCAGAGGCCTAAATGAGGTTGGCCTTTTAGATATCTAAAGATTCTCTTAACAGCAACCAGATGGGAATCCTTTGGTGAACATTGAAACCTTGCACAGACACAGACAGCAAACATAATATCAGGTCTAGAAGATGTTAGATACATAAGTGATCCTATCAGAGATCTGTATAAATGAATATCCACATCTATTCCATCTTTGTCTGTATGAAGTTGCTTGTGAGGATCCATAGGAGTACTTGCAGCTTTGGTATCTTGGTACCCAAACTTTTCCAGTATGTCTTTAACATACTTTGATTTACTTATGAAGAGACCAGTGGGCTTCTGCTTGACCTGTAATCCTAGAAAGAGTGAGTTCTCCCATTGAACTCATTTGAAACTTTTTGTGCATTAATGCCTCAAACTCTTTGCACAAACAATCATTTGTTGAGCCAAAGATGATGTCATCAACATAGATTTGTACAAGCAGAATCTCAGCTTTGATGGACTTTGTGAAAACTGTTTTGTCCAGAGTGCCTCTCTTGAACCCATTCTGTAGAAGGTATGATGACAGAGTGTCATACCATGCTCTGGGGGCTTGATGAAGACCATAGAGAGCCTTGTCTAACTTGTAGACTCTGTCTGGATACTTGTAGTCCTCAAAACCAGGAGGCTGACACACATAGACCTCCTCTTCAATTGTTCCATATAGAAAAGCAGACTTCACATCCATTTTATACACTTAAAAACCTCTGAAGCTTGCATAGGCCAAAAACAGTCTGATGGCCTCAATTCTTGCCACTGGAGCAAATATATCATCATAATCTATGCCTTCTTCTTGCTTTATTCTTGATGACTATCCCTCTCTCATCTTTCTTGTTTCTGAATACCCATCTTGTACCAATTGCTCTCTTTCCTTTAGGAAGATCAACCAGTGTCCAGACATTTTGAATCTTGAATTGTAGCAGCTCTTCCTGCATTGCCTCAATCCAGGATGAATCTTTCAATGCTTCTGATGCCTTTTTAGGTTCTAGCTGAGACATGAAACATGCATGTTCAAAAGCAGGTTGACTGAATTCAGGAACTGCTTGTTCAGCAGCAGTAGTCTCATTGTGAACCATTTTCCTTGTTTGCACAGGAGTACGTGGATCACCCATTATTTGACTGAGAGGATGATACTTGTGAACTCTGAGTGTAGGCTCTCTTTCTATCTGAAAAGAGGATCCAAGATTTGTATCATCTCCATCAGGACCAGTGGATGGTTCAGCTTCTGGAACAACTTGATTTGAGTCTGGGACTGTTTCCCTTTGTGTTGGAGCTGTTCTCTCAGGACTTGGGAGTGACACTTCAGTGTCTGGATTTGTATCATGTTGAGCATTTAGAACCCCTGGAGGGTCACATGACAGAAGTGGTATAGGTGTATATTCATCCCAAGTATTTGAATCTGTAACAACTTGAGAGTTTGTGCCAACAGTTTGAGAATTTGTATTGACAGCTTCAATCCTGTTTGCATCAGCTTCTGCATTATACTCAACAAAGCTCAGAGAATTTGTTAGTGGATCTAAATTAAACAACCAATCAGGACCAGTGCCTTTGACATTTGCAGTATTTTCATTAAATTCAACATTTGCACTTTCTTCAATGGTTTTAGACACACTGTTATATACTCTATAGGCTTTGCTTTGATTTGAGTATCCTACAAAGAATCCTTCTTCAGCCTTGCTTTCAAACTTCCCTAAGTGAGTCTTAGTGTGAAGAATGGTACATGGACAGCCAAAGGACTTGAAAAATGCTATTAAGGGAATTCTATTATGGAATAACTCATAAGGAGTTTTCCCTTTAGTTTGAACAACCTGAACCCTATTCAGAACATAATAGGCTGTATTAACAGCTTCTGCCCAGAAAGTCATTGGCAGTTTTGAATCAACTAACATTGTCCTAGCAGCCTCAATTAGTGTTCTGTTCTTTCTTTCAGCTACACCATTTTGCTGTGATGTTCTTGGTGCACTATATTGTCTAGCAATACCTTTAGACTCACAAAAACTATTTAGCATATGATTTTTAAATTCAGTCCCATTGTCTGACCTTATCACCTTAACTTTTGAGTTGGATTGGTTTTCTATCTTAAGAATAAATGATTTAACTAGCTCAGCAGTTTCATCTTTAGACCTAAGAAAGTAAACCCAAGTAATCTGGTGAAATCATCAACAATAACTAAACAGTAGGCCCTTTTATTCAAACTCAAAACAGATGTTGGACCAAATACATCCATATGAATCAGCTGAAGAGCAGATGAGATTGAATTTACTTCTTTGGCCTTATGAGAAGTTTTGTGTTGCTTGCCTTTAAGACATGCTACACATTGATCATCACATATGAACTCCTTTTGTGGTAAACCTCTTACCAGATTCTTTTTTACTAGAACATTCATGGACTTGAAGTTCATGTGACACATCCTTCTATGCCAAAGAGCAGACTCATTGGATGATGCTTTGGATATCAAACATCTTAAAGTACTTGATTTGAATAAAAGTTCTGTGTCTAAACAGTATACATTGTCCTTTCTTGGTGTTCTTAGTAAAACAAGATCTTCAGGAATTTTAAAATCCTTTGAAAGAACAATGCACGCAGAATCTGTAAACAGAACAATATTTTGTTTGTCACAGATTTGAGAGACACTCAATAAATTATACTTAAGCTGTTCAACATACAAAACATCATTGAAAATCATGTTGCCTGCATTAACCGTACCTTTACCTGTAACTTTACCTCCTTTGGAGTTGTCTCCAAATGCAACAAATCCTCCATCAAAGCCTTTGAAATTTGACAAGCACTCAGAATTGCCTGTCATGTGCCTAGAGCATCCACTGTCCAAATGCCATCTTGTTTTATGAGGTGACCTGTGGTTGCCCTGCACAAATAAAAGCTTAGTCAGTAGTGGAGTAAACCCAAACCAAATTGGTTTTGGGTTGGCCTTGTGCATTGACATAACTAAATACAGTTTTTGACTTTTTATATTTAGTGAGATCCACTGATGGAGTTTTGGAGAGTATTTAGTGATTATATGAGGTATCCAGGTATTTTGATCATCTTTTCTTTTAACAGTCTCAGATGATCCATTAACAGTTCCAGATTGATGCTTAGCAGTTTGACCTGCGTGTGTAGTGCTAACAGCTTCAGAATTTGCACTAACAGCTTCAGAATTTGCACTAACAGCCTCAGAATTTGACTTAGCAGTCTGATCTTTTGCATCAGCAGTTTGATCTGAAGATTTGTCCTTGACACACCATATTCGTTTAAAACTTAATTTAGGTTTTGCCAAAACTTGTTTTTGGTGTGTGGACTGTTTTTTATTAACTTTTGAAAACCTGTGATCAACTGTTTTCTTTGGAACTGATGTAGCAGAAGGTTTGACCTTTGAATTTTTTACATGAGTAGGACTTGACTTTTTATGAATCACAGTCTGTTTTGCAACAGCTGGTTTATAAAAACAATCCTTGGCCAAGTGATTCTTCCTTCCACAGTGAAAACATCTTTTGACTGTTTGATTTTAGAGAACCAGTTTTATTTGACAATTTCTGGTTCTTGTTCCTCTGATTTCCCCTTACCTGCTGTTGTTTGGGAAACTTTTGAACACCATGCTTTTGGCATGTGCAGACTGGAACATTTGTACCCCTTTTATTATTCTTTGAAGAAGATGCAGTGTTACAGTTAGAATGTACAGAAACTTGTGGAGCAGCATTGCATACACTCATCTTCTCTTTTCCTTTCTTACTGGGGGCTTGGATTTCTATAGGTGCACTCATTGTTTTGTGTTCTTGCTCAACTGCTGTACACTCACAGTCTCTATTTTGAATCTGATCTTCTTTAGATTCAGGACTGTTATCAAGGATAGGATCTACAGTAATCATAGACTCATCTAATGGTTCATTGACAAGCCTGTCAGCAACTTCACTCATTGGATGGATGTATTTGTTATTGTATGGAGGTGGAGTAGCTCTGTATCCTATGCCTTCTTTGGGATGAACCTGAGATTTTACCCTATCATTAAATTGGACTTCCATTAGGTGTTCCAGCTTTTGATTAGCCAATTTGAAATTACCTAGATCTATATTGACAGATTCTAGTTTCTTATTAGCCTCAAACACCTTTTTTTCAGTCTCTTCTACCTTTTTATTTAGGGATTCTATTTTCTTATTTAGCTCCTTTTTCTCCCACTCATGATATGTTCTATCATTTCCCATTTGAATCTCATTATCTTTATAGTCATTGATCTGTTTTTCAAGATCTTCTATGGCTTGCATGTATTCATATCTCCTTTCTTCCATCTTAGCTAGAGTTTTGCACATGCTCTCATTATGATCTCTGTACTTTTTAAGCATATTTTTGCATTGTTGAGAGCAAAGTTTAGAATTTACCTCAGATGATAGTTCAGTGGAGGAGACATTTGATGTTTCTGCCATCAGGGCTTGATTTTGAAATTCTTCCTCTGTCTGATCACTCCAGTCAAACACATTGTCTTCTTGAGAGACAAGTGCTTGTGATGATGAAGTCTGATTGGTTTGTGGAGTCCTTGATGACTGTTGACCTTGAGATCTACATTCTCTGGCAAAGTGACCAAGTTTGTGACATTTAAAGCACTCAACTTTTGACATATCAAAAGCTGATTTTCCCTCTGCTCTGGCTTGAAAGTTTGATCTGCCAGTTCTTTTAAGAAACCTTTTGGCCCTCATGGTCAGCATTGCATGTTGCCACCTCAGATCCATCTCTTCAAGATCATCTGGATGAATCTGTTCTAGATCTTCAGCATTCAGTGCAAACAATCCATCATTGGCAACAAAAGCCTCATAATGAGCTTCAGTAGAGTTACCATCACCACTTGAAAAGGAATCACTGCAATTAGATTTTTCTGATGACATAAGTGCAGTATTGTGATTATGAGAAAGAGATTTCTTTTTAGTATCAATCTCAGTCTCAAACACTGTCAGACTATTGTACAGATCATCCAGTACTATTTCATCAAGAGTGTCTTTTGTTCTCCATTGAGCAGCATAAACTGTCCATTCTTCTCCAAGAGATCTGAGAAACTTTCTGTTGACCTCATCTTGATCCAGGCTGACTTTTGCACTTTCCAGTTCACTTATCAGTTTGTTGAACCTGTCAAAGATTTGAGTAAGATTTTCATTCTTGCCACCAGAAAAGTTTTAATACTGCTGTTTCAAAAGATCCTTTTGATTTCTCTTGGTACTGGCATTACTAGCAAATCTTTTTGAACTGATGTTGATAACCATTAGGAATTGCTATTTGTAAAAGTGTAAGAGCTTTTACTTCATTCATTCTAGCCTGTCTTTCAAGTTCAGTTTTTGGAGGAGTTTTGACTGGTTTTCCCTCATCATCAAGTTCTGGATCAACTACAGGAGGAAATTCAACAGCTTCCCATATGGCATAATCAATGAATTGAATATGCTGTTGAATCCTGAGTTTCCACATCTCAAATCAGTGGGCTTGAGCATAGGCACTTTGAGTCGTTGCCCAGATCCACTGCTGCTATTATCAAATTCCATTGCAAAAGATTAAAAATTTACAAGAAAGCTTTCGACTTTGAAAAACAAAGAACGACCTGTGGCTCTGATACCACTTGTCAGGATATGAAATTAATTAACCAAGACTAACTGATTTGAATTTATCAGAGTATAAATCAATAATCTTGCCTTGAATCAAAGTTTAATTAAGAAGTTTGCGGAATAACACTTAATTATTTTAACAAAAGCTTTCAGAACTCATAACAGTTAGACATAAATAAGTAAATCAAAATTGCTTATATTGCTGACTTCAATGATTACAATCATCTCTAATCTGTTTGATTAGACGAAGAACACAAACTGTTCTTAGGGTTTTACAACCTTAGAGGCTTATGAAAACTCAAA
Organism: Centrapalus pauciflorus; assembly: GCA_020465985.1. Lineage (NCBI taxonomy): Eukaryota > Viridiplantae > Streptophyta > Magnoliopsida > Asterales > Asteraceae > Centrapalus > Centrapalus pauciflorus. The sequence goes on along the minus strand of JAANYP010001916.1, from coordinate 42,654 downwards.
CAAAAAGCAATTACGATTTTTAATATGCAGAAAAACTCCTATACAATAGAAAGACCTATTCTGTGTATTTATATTGCTTCTTGATTTGTTTCCTTGAAGGACTATGACTTCTCTGATAGTAGATATGCTGGAATCTTCGTGTAGATATCTTTTCCTGAATATCAGCACTTTCTGTTTGTAAAACTGTTGAGCAGCTTGAATCACTTGACAGCTTGAACAGAGCAGCTTGAGTTGATTTACTCTGGCAGCTTGAACTTTAACACTAACAGCTCGAGATTCTTCAACTAACAGTATGAACTTTGTACTTACATAGAAATTCTACTAACAGTTTCAGAAGTCTAACTAACAGCTTGAACTACTTAGGGGGCGTTTGGTTCGCGGATTTCCTGGGATTCACTGGGATTTGCATTTAAAATCCTGTGTTTGGTTCACAGATTTCAGTGAGGATTTAAAATCCTAGGATTCCTTAAATCCCTCTCTTCTTTGTTATTTAAAATCCCAGCCTCCCCCCTTGGATTTTAAATCCCAGTTACTTTGCATTTTTCAGATTAGAAAATTTTTTCTATAAGATAATGCAAATTCTTTGACAAAATCCTGACAATTGCAAATACTGCATAATGCAAATCCTTTGACAAAATGCAAATCCTAGGGAAAAAAATCTGCGAACCAAATGCCCCCTTAGACTATTACCCAACAAGCTTTTGACATTAAGCAGGCATCTTTCTTCAGATTAATCGAGGCTAAATCAATGGAGTACAAATATGTTTTCCTGTTTCCTGCCAAAATTTCATTTCCTTCTCCGGATCTGATGCTGCACCGATTGGCTTTGAAATTGACTTCTAAACCTTTATCACACAACTGTCCAATACTAAACAGATTGTGTCCAAGACCATCAACATAGAAAACCTTTTGGATGGTAATTTTGTCGTATTTGTTCCATTTTCCTTAGTTCAGCCTTGAGAGTTCCATTCTCTGTCTCAAAATTTTTAACTTTCAATTCTAGATCAGAATTTATCTTTTCTAAAATTGAATTTGGCAGATATAATTTTTGAGATTGAGTAGGTAATTCAGACAAATTCTTTTCAGAATATGTTTGAATGTACTCTTCTTTAGTATCATGAATATTACTTGTTTCATTTATTCCGGTATAATCACCAGAATTTTGCATTTTGTCTGATCGTAATCTTTTTATTTCTTCACTGGATTCTACTTCTTCAGATGCTTTCATAAATGTCATTTTTAATCCTAAGTTCATGTATCTGACATCATATAGTGTTGGTGAACTAGATATTGCTTTTGTCAGATACTTTGGATTTTCCCAACCAATTCCAGATTTAGAATTATAAAATTTTGTGTCTTTTTGTTGATTTAAATAAATTGTTTGATCTGTTTGCCCTCTTTTGATAAATTCATCTTCCATCTTCTTTATTTTCTCGTAAAGTTTAGTTCTTTCTTCAAAAATTGCATGATATTTTACAGAAAAGTTTGAGGCTTCTAATTCTGCTATTCGCAGTCTTTCCTGTAAATAAGATATATTGTGATTAAGATTGAGTATATTGCTTTGAAGTTCTCTTTCCTTATCTTGTATGTCTGAGACCGCTCGTAAAGCTAATGCTTTATCTTTGGAAAAGTCTAAAACTAAGTTGTGTTCATTTCGAAGTTTGTTTTCCAAAGAATGAACATTTTTCTTTTCTGCCTTTAAAGATTTTTCAAACTTTTTAAGCATAAAGGCCATATGATTAGTTTTTCTTCTAATATACATGATTCATCAATATCAGAGTCAGAATTAGAATGTACCTCCGGTTTATCTGAACCATCTGATTTTTCAGACTCTGACTCTTCATCATTTTCAGCCTCATTTTTGCGAGTTGCCATCAATGCAACTTCTTCTGTCTCTTCCTCTTCATCAGGCTTAGATTCTTGTCTTTCTGCATCCTCTTCATCAGTTAATCCAACCCAAATTTTATCTTCAGCTATCAGTGCTGATTCACTCAATTCTGACTCATTGAAAATTTCTGATTTGAGACAAATATGAGCATCTTCATCCAAAATGTCATCATCTTCTGATAACTGCAACCAGTGGTCATCCTCCGCCATAAGAGATTTGCCAGACTCTTTTTCTTTGGCTAAGAGAGCCTTTCTTGTATAGTAGTCTGAGTTTTTGACTATTGGGGATCTGCATTCTCGGGCATAGTGACCTGGTTTTCCACAGTTGTAACATTTCTGTTCTGACTCTTTCTTAGCTGACTTGTCTGACTTTTCATATTTGTCAGTCTTTCGTGCACTGCTTTCTCCAGATTTCTCATATTTGTCCTTCTTTTCAATTTTCCTCGAGCCTGTTTTATAGCGCATCTTGTTGTTGGTTAACTTTCTGTAAAATTTCTTTTGAAATGCTTTTGTAAGCAGTGCCATCTGCTTTTTCATCTCTTCTATTTCTGAATCAGCAGATGAATCTGAGGATTCTCATTCGGAAGATGTACTGCTGACTACATCTCTTTTATCCTTTTTCAGCTTGTATTTGTACTTTTTCTCTGCCAGTAGAGCCAATGGATCAACAGTTTCTTTCTCAGCTTTCTTCTTTCCTGATATTTTCCTCAACACAACCTCTTGATAGTTGTTGATGTTTTCAAATATCATATGAAAATCCATTTCCTCAATATCCTTTGTTTGTTGGATAATCATAGCATATTTTTCCCATTCAGGATTCAGAACATTTAGAAATTTAACATTTATGTCCAGGTTGGACTTTGTCACTCCGTTTTGTTTCATCTCACTTACCAAATTCACAAACCTTAGGTAAGTGTATTCCAAAAGTTCACCTTCACGAGCTCTGAAATTCTCAAACGTCATTAGGCTGTTCCTAACCCTGTTTGTGGCAGCTCTGTCAGATCCCCTCATGATTTTACACACTTCATCCCAAATTGACTTAGCAGTTTTTGTGTTTGTAAGACAAGTGTAAATATCATTGGGGATGGATATCAACAGTAACTTTCTGGCAGTTTTGTCCCCTAATTTTCTCTTCTTTTGGGCCTCTGTCAGGTTGGTGACCTCTACAGTCCTTGGTGGAATTGGGGGATTACCAGTTGGTACTCCTGGGATTGTTTCCATGAAAGTGGCTGGTCCTTCTGTTAAGGATTTCAGCATCTCTTCGGACAGATCATGAAAACTAATAAATTCAAGAAACCTCTCCCTCCATTGAACGTATTCACCCCTGTATAAAATTGGGGGTTTGGTTTCTGATCCCATTGCCAGAGCGTCTTTAGACGTATTGATTGATATATGGGAAACTTGTCCAAGATCTAATGAACTCCGATTGAGATTCAAAATTTTTGATCACACTTTGAAACACAGATTAGTACTGAGATCTACAACACAGTAACTTGTTAGTAGCAATAATCAACTTGACTAAGACACTGAATAGATTTGATGTTGATGTATTGCAACAATCTCGATTAATATGTGTGTTAAACTCGAATGATCTAAGTATAAAACTCGAATGAGTTTTGAGTGAAACTCGAATAGGTGTAATGTGAAACTCGAATGAGTGTAGAATGAAACTCGAATGAGTTTAATGTGAAACTCGATTGATTCTTGTGTGAAACTCGATTGAGTCAGTTATGGCTTGGGTTCCCCGTGATAACTAACCTATTTTCTTTCATGTGCAGGAGATAACTACAGGTCCAAACAACAAATGGTTCGTCGACAGTGGTTGCTCTAGGCACATGACAGGGGAGAGAAGTCTACTTGCAGACTTCAAGGGAGGGAATCGGGGCTTTGTATCATTCGCTGGTAATAAATGAGAAAATATCACTGGTACTGGAGTGGTCACTAATGGGACTATCAAACTGGATCAAGTTTATCACGTTGATAAACTGGTTCACAATCTCATTAGTGTATCTCAAATTTGTGATAAGAAGAACTTAGTATTGTTCACTGATACTGAGGCGTTAGTGCTGAAACCGGGGTTCAAAGTACCTGAAGAGTGGATACTGATGAGTGCTCCAAGGAAGAATGACTTGTACATGCTCGACATGAACAAGCCGGAATCTTTGATGGGACCAATTTGTCTATTAACTAAAGCTTCAGAGACTGAGTCGGTGTTATGGCACAGACGCTTGGCACACTTGCACCTGAGAAAGATGAACTACATTACGAAAAATGGACTGGTGCAAGGTGTACCAATGAAGAGTTTTCAGTTCGAGGATAAGTGTCTACCGTGCAAGAAAGGAAAACAACACAAAAAGGCACACAAGTCCAAGACTCAGAACTCCATAGCTGCCACATTTGATTTGTTGCATATGGACCTCTTCGGACCAATCAACAAAAGGAGAATAGGTGGTAGTTGGTACTGTTTAGTTATTACTGACGATTACTCACGTTTTTCTTAGGTTTTCTTTCTAGGTACAAAGGACGAGACGGCTGCAAAGCTCATCGGGTTCTTAGACGAAGTGGAAAATTCATATGGAACAAGGGTTAAACGAATTCGAAGTGATAACGGAACAAAATTTAAAAACACAGTAATTGGTGTATATTGTCCATCAAAGGGCATAGTGCATCAATTTAGTGCACCTTATGAGCCACAACAAAATTGGGTGGCCGAACGGAAAAACAGGACATTGATTGAGGCAGCCAGGACCATGCTATCAGATTTAAAGCTTCCTACCATGTTTTGGCGGGAGGCAGTGAATACCGCGTGCCATGTTATAAACCGGGTCCTTATTGTCAAATCTTTGAACAAAACCTGTTATGAAGTTTTGAATAAAAGGCCACCTAATTTAACTGGCTTCGAACCTTTTGGGGTACCATGTACTTTAATGAGAACAAAACATCAACCTAAGTTTGGTGAAAAGGCTGACGAAGGATACTTCTTAGGTTATGTGCCGAACTCACCAAACAAACGGGTTTTTAACAAATCTAATGGTACGGTAGAAATTGTGTCATAGATGTCACAAGTTATACACATGAACCCCAAACTGGTCCGGAATGGATATTTGATTATGACAAATTATTTGAGTCATTTAACATTCCTTTGGATGAAAATGTAGGTACTATCGAAAAGGACATGTCATCATTAAATCTGAATGACGAGGGTCATAGCTTTCCGAGGACCACTTTTCAATCAACATCCGAGCCTACATCAACTGAAGATATATCTCCAGAAGTTACTGATTCTGAAGTGCCTACAAACGAAAATCAGACAACAAATTCAACCTCGGAAGATAGTGTCCATGAGGAAGAACATGTGGAGTCTCGTTCCCCCGTTAGGCGAAATAGGATCAAAATTGGGAGATAATCTGAGAGTTGACGAGATAGAGACATCTAGGATCAACAAGAATTATCCTATTGAAAGTTTCATAGGAAGTCCTAATGCTGGTGTGAGGACTAGGAGTAGTTTAAATAGCAACACAATGTTGTTGTCGATGATAAATGACTCCGAGGCCTTTCATACTTGCCTCTATTCATGCTTTATCTCGCAAGTAGAGCTGAAAAATGTGCAGATGGTACTAAAAGACAACTCTTAGGTTGAAGCGATGCAGGAAGAACTGTCACAGTTCAGGAAACTAGAAGTGTGGGAGTTAGTTCCGCTACCTCGAGGAGAAGTTGCAATAGGAACAAAATGGGTTTTTAAGTGCAAGAGAGATGATAGGGGTATAGTCACTCGCAACAAAGCAAGGCTAGTGGTAAAGGGTTTCAAACAAGAGGAAGGAATCGATTACAATGAAGTGTTCGCGCCAGTGGCAAGGCTTGAAGCTATCTGTTTGTTTCTGGCTTTTGCTTCCTTCAAGGGTTTTAAGGTTTATCAACTAGATGTTAAGAGGGCTTTCCTTTATGGGAAAGTGAAGGAACTGGTGTATGTGGAACAACCGCCCGGGTTTACAGATCCGAAATATCCAAACAGAGTGTATCGACTAGATAAGGCTTTATATGGATTGAATCAAGCACCAAGGGCGTGGTACGAGACTCTATCCAACCATCTTCTAGACAACAGGTTTGAAAGAGGGAGGACAGATAGTACGCTGTTCGTGAAGCGAAAAGGAGAACATTTCATCTTGGTACAAGTGTACGTCGATGATATCATCTTTGGATCATCAGACGAGCAAATGTGCAAGATTTTGAAAAGGTGATGAAGTCAAAGTTCGAGATGAGTGCAATGGGTGAGTTGAACTTCTTTCTGGGTTTGCAACTTGACCAAAAGAAGGAGGGCATGTTTATCCATCAGACGAAGTATGTCTACGACATATTAGAGCGCTTCGGGATGGAAGGGACAAAACTAACAGCTCATTTCAGCACCCCGATTCAAGTGAATCACAATCTCAGACCGGGCACTAAAAGTGATACCGATGTGGATCCGACTTTATATCGGGCCATGATTGGGTCACTTATGTATTTAACTGCTTCAAGATCTGATATAATGTTTGCGGTTTTGTGCAAGGTTTCAAGCTAATCCGAAAGAGATGCACATGAAAGCTGTGAAGCGGATTTTACGGTACCTCAAGTCGAAACCGAAGCTGGGACTTTGGTATCACGCGGAGGGCGATCTGGAATTGGAGGCGTTCACTGATTCAGACTACGGAGGATGTAGCTTGACGCGCAAGTCAACAACTAGAGGTTGTCAGTTCCTAGGAGGGAGACTGGTTTCCTGGCAATGCAAGAAACAGACTTCGGTAGCCGTGTCAACGTGCGAGGCCGAATATGTTACTGCTGGTAGTTGCTGTTCACAGGTTGTGTGGATACAATAACAATTGCGGGATTACAGTTTGACTTATACACATACTCCTATTAGGATAGATAACCAGTCAACAATTGCTATTACTAATAATCCAGTTAAGCATAATTAAACCAAGCACATAGACATAAGACATCATTTTATACGTGATTGTACTGAAAAGAACTTAATCAAGCTGGTAAAAGTGGCAACAGATGATAAAATGCAGATTAGTATACCAAAGCTTTTGATAAGTCACGGTTTGAGTATTTGATTCAACTAAACGGAATGCGTAATCCAGAGTAAGTTGACCTTAGTAGAATTTGATTTCCTTTTATAGCAGTAGTCTTTCTTTCTTTTTATAGTAAGTTTAGTAGTGTAGGATAGTTTCCTTTTATAGTAAGTTAGAAGGTTATTTTATTTTCTTACTCTTATTTATGAAAAACAAAAAAAAAAAGAGAAAACCATAAAAAGTTCAAAAAAGGAGAATATCAGAAAAAGAGTTAAGTCGTAGATACATAGGTTCAAAGTGACGAAAATTAGCACAGTTGATACAAGCTCTAAGTGTTTTAGCTTTCACACATAATGCACCTAAAATTCTAAGTGTTATACATTATCCAGGTTGATATGTTGGCAGGCATAATACATATAAGGAGTCTCAAGGCTGATAAAATAATCAAGAAAAAGTCAGACGTGTCAATAACTTAGATGTATGACCAATTGGTCTTAATTTTTATGTTAGAGACACACACATTGATTCTAAACGAGGTATGCAAACTTTCTGGGAATGTATAGCAACATCAGATACATCTTAAAAATGAAAAGAACAGAAAAATCATATACTGAGTTGAGAGTCAAAACATGTAACTCTGTTGTACGTAAGTACAGACCTGTTGCCTCTGGTTTGACTCGAGTTAGCAAGATAAGTCGCTTTGTTGTACGTTGGTACAGACCTTTCACCGCTGTCTTGCTAGCTTTAAAAATAAACCTTAAGACAAACTAAGACACTTTGTTGTATGTAAATACAGACCTGTGTCCGATGTTTGCCTTTTAAAGAAAGTTTGCAATGCCAAAAAGTTATAATCATTGTGTGTATGCGTTGATCATAAAAGTATGTCTATGTATGAGTAATGTAAGGTAATTTCTTGATAAATAAAAAGGCCAAGGGATATTCCAAAGTGTAACATGTTTAAAGGGAAAATAATACCAACAATCGGCTAGAAATGTATGTCACGACAAACAATCAAAGGAATAAAAAATTCCTAAGTGTGAAAGTTTGAACACTGAAAGTACGTATTTGACACGGCTATCTGATTGAACCTTTCTTAGACTATACTCGTCAAAAATATTCTGTTAAGTGTTTAAGTATAGGTTGTAAATTTTGAAATAATGTAGATTAGTCTAACTTTAATTTTTGTTCACAACTTTAACTTTATTTCATTTTATTTTATTTTTTATTTTTTAATTTTTACTTTATTTTTATTTAACTTAGGAAAAAGGTCAAAATTACTGAGGGTGCATTCCTAGTTGAATAAAATAAACATTGCGTGAAAATCTTGTGCTTAGGGTAAATGTTTTGGCATAGTTTATTCTGTTACACGAAAAAGTTGGAAAAGTTGAAAAGGTTGAATTTAATTCAAAGAGTTTCACAATTTTCAAAGTTTTCAAGTTAAATTCGAGTTTAAGCCAAAATCGAATATATATTCGAATTTGGCAGTGTTGGAAAATAGTCTAAGTAGTTCAAGCTGTTAGTTAGACTCCTCAAGCTGTTAGTAGAATTTCTATGTAAGTACAAAGTTCATGCGGTTAGTTGAAGAATCTCGAGCTGTTAGTGTAAAAGTTCAAGCTGCCAGAGTAAATCAACTCAAGCTGCTCTGTTCAAGCTGTCAAGTGATTCAAGCTTCTCAACAGTTTTACCAACAGAAAGTGCTGATATTCAGGAAAAGATATCTATACGAAGATTCCAGCATATCTACTATCAGAGAAGTCATAGTCCTTCAAGGAAACAAATCAAGAAGCAATATAAATACATAGAATAGGTCTTTCTATTATATAGGGGTTTTTTTGCATATTCAAGATTGTAATTGCTTTTTGTTTGAGTTTTCATAAGCCTCTAAGGTTGTAATACCTTAAAAATAGTTTGTGTTCTTCGTCTAATCAAACAGATTAGAGGTGATTGTAATCATTGAAGTCAGCAATGCAAGCAATTTTGATTTACTTATTTATGTCTATCTGTTATGAGTTCTGAAAGCTTTTGTTAAAATATTAAGTGTTATTCCGCAAACTTCTTAATTAAACTTTGATTCAAAGCAAGATTGTTGATTTATACTCTGATAAATTCAAATCAGTTAGTCTTGGTTAATTAATTTCAGATCCTGACAAGTGGTATCAGAGCCACAGGTCGTTCTTTGTTTTTCAAAGTCGAAAGCTTTCTTTTAAATTTTTAATCTTTTGCAATGGAATTTGATAATAGCAGCAGTGGATCTGGGCAAGGACTCAAAGTGTCTATGCTCAAGCCCACTGAGTTTGAGATGTGGAAACTTAGGATTCAACAGCATATTCAATTCATTGATTATGCCATATGGGAAGCTGTTGAATTTCCTCCTGTAGTTGATCCAGAACTTGATGATGAGGGAAAACCAGTCAAAACTCCTCCAAAAACTGAACTTGAAAGAAAGGCTAGAATGAATGAAGTAAAAGCTCTTACACTTTTACAAATAGCAATTCCTAATGGTTATCAACATCAGTTCAAAAAGTTTTATACTGCACATTCTCTTTGGAATGCTTTAGAGAAAAGATTTGCTGGTAACGCCAGTAACAAGAGAAATCAAAAGGATCTTTTGAAACAGCAGTATGAGAACTTTTCTGGTGGCAAGAATGAAAACATTACTCAAATCTTTGACAGGTTCAACAAACTGATAAGTGAACTGGAAAGTGCAAAAGTCAGCCTGGATCAAGATGAGGTCAACAGAAAGTTTCTCAGATCTCTTGGAGAAGAATGGACAGTTTATGCTGCACAATGGAGAACAAAAGACATTCTTGATGAAATAGAACTGGATGATCTGTACAACAGTCTGAGAGTGTTTGAGACTGAGATTGATACCAAAAAGAAATCTCTTTCTTATAATCACAATACTGCTCTTCTGTCATCTGAAAAATCTAATGGCAGTGATTCCTTTTCAGGTGGTGATGGCAACTCTACTGAAGCTCACTATGAGGCTTTTGTTGCCAATGATGGACTGTTTGCTCTAAATGCTGAAGATCTAGAAAAGATTCATCCAGATGATCTTGAAGAGATGGATTTGAAGTGGCAACATGCAATGCTGACCATGAGGGCCAAAAGGTTTCTTAAAAGAACTGGCAGGACCAACTTTCAAGCCAGAACAGAAGGCAAACCAGCTTTTGATAAGTCAAAAGTTGAGTGTTATAAATGTCATAAGCTTGGCCACTTTGCCAGAGAATGCAGATCTCAAAGTCCACGATCATCAAGGTCTCAGCAGACTAATCAGCCTTCATCATCACAAGCACTTGTCTCTCAAAAGGACAATCTGTTTGACTGGAGTGATCAGACAGAGGAAGAATTTCAAAATCAACCCCTGATGGCAGAAACATCAAACGTCTCCTTCACTGAACTACCATCCGAGGTAAATTCTAAACTCTGCTCTCAATCATGCAAAAATATGGTTAAAAAGTACAGAGATCATAATGAGAGCATGTGTAAAACTCTAGCTAAGATGGAAGAAAGGAGATATGAATACATGCAAGCCATAGATGTAACATCCCAAATTTTAATTATATGTAATTTACGGTTTTAAGACTCAATTATTGTACTTATTGAAAATTAAATCACTATAAGTTATTTTGATCATTATATCAGTTAAATGAGAAAATACGAAGTTGAGGGGTATATTGTGCAAATAAGTCAAAAAGGAAAATAAAAGATGGAAACTCTTTCATTTCCCACAAAGTCATTCTCTCTCTAACTCACTCTCTCGATCTCTCACTCTCTCTCTAAGAAAAACCCACCAAATTTAATTATCAAAAATCCGAAGATTGTTGGATTCAAGAGCTAAAATTCGGGATTCAAGTGATTTGGAAGGAACTATAACTACAACAACAAACGATTTGAGGTAAGATTCACCCAAACTTGCAAAATTTGAGGTTTTTGGTTTGGTTTTTGTGAAATCCGAATCATAGGATTTTGATTCAAGATGTTAATGCATGTTATATATTATGATGGATTTGTTGAAATCGAGCATATATGTTATAGTGTACAAAATTTCAGAATCAGATTCAAAGTCTAAGTATGATTTCTGAAATTAGTGTGTGTTTTAGTGTGTGTGTTCATCGAGACATGCTGAAAATTGGACATAAATGGGTTATTTCGGTACATAAGTGTGATGTTTTAAGTTAAAAGATAGAACATAAGCTTATAGCTGCAATATTAGACTCAAAACATGCAAAATGGGCAAAAATGCAAAATCTGGAAAATCTGGAAAATTTACTAAGTATGAACTCGGACTTAGGAACTCGGTTCGGACCATCCGAATTCGGGTCTATCCCAATTCGGATCTATCCGAGTTCGGACCAACAATGAATTCGGATCCATGACCATTTCGGATCCTTCCCCAATTCGGATCCCCAACCTAATTCGGACAAATACCCATTTCGGACCCCCATTTCGGATCACCACAAATTCGGACCAAGCCTATTTCGGACCAAAGACCCAATTTCGGACCATCTACAATTCGGATCATCCGAATTCGGATGTGGTCCGAAATCAGACCCATTTACACTTAATTTTCAGAATACAATATTTAGCAATTACTGACACAAATTCACTATTACACTTACATTACAGATCATTGTGGTGTTATCAAAACACACATTGATTCAGGATCAAGTCACAAAACCAATCACTGTGAGTTGCAGATTATCATTCGAACATTTATTGTTTTTACATTCAAGTTTATACATTCAATGGCATGTTCACATTGTTCATATACTTCATTTGGCACTCATGAAATGATTTGTTGTTATGATGCACACTCGTACTTGACATGTAACACACATGTAGCTTGCGTTCATTTGAAAGTGCATCTATTTACATCATGCTTGCACTGCATGATCATTACTTCATAATCTGATGCGACTTGGACTGGGGCTGACAGCAGGCCACTGTCGGGGACTGATCATCCCACTCGTATCCCATCAGGTTCGGCACATCCCCGATCAGCATTTGAACTGCCAACCCCATGCTAGCAATGCATGGTTTACACACACATTGAGGCTTACACTGCCTGTACACATACATGGGGCTTACAGTGCCCATGGTTAAGCATTGTTTGTAAAGAAATATTTGTTGTATGCATACTCTGTTATCTCACTAAGCATTTAGCTTACTGTTGACTTACATTGTTTACAGGCAAAGGCAAGAGTGTAGCTGGACCTTCCACTTAAGCATATCAAATCAATATCCCGGAGACTATAGAAGGTATTGGTACTTGAATGTAATAGCTTTGGGCTGGGATTCATTACTTCTAAAACAATTATGTTGATGTAATAGTTAGACTTTTATCACTGTAGACATGTATTCTATTGCTTTAGTGTGGATGTGCTTAATTCTAATTTAAGTATTCAATTTCAATTATCATGATTACTCATTGGGTTGTTAGTCGATCCTGGAGATTACAATTATATCATTAATTCATGAGGACGTCTCAGTTTGGTATCAGAGCATTAGTTTGAGGTTTCAAGTGTCCGCGAGGACTTGGACTCAAACTTAGGTTATGATATTAGAATGAACTTTTAAGTAATGATCTGAACTAAGATAGGATTGACATGCACACGGGGAAACACAAAGGGTAACTGTAAATACTTAGGACTTACAAATAAATGTTCTAAATATAAGTTGTTATATTTCAGAACATGTCAGGAGACGATATGACTCCTCAGCAAATGTTCCAGATGATGCAAGCTCTCATGGAACAAAACAATGAGCTACAATCCAAACGAATGGCTGAGCAGGCTCAGTCATTTGCTGATCAGTTAAGGGCCAGAGATGAGGCCGAGGCAAAACGTAAAGCTGATAAACGAAAGAACAAGGAACAACAACAGGACGACCAAGAGGAAAGACAAGACACTGGGTCTTCTAATAGATCAAGGGGCTGTAGGTTTAAGGACTTCAAAAGTAACGGAGCTGTTACTTTTGATGGAACCGGAGATGCTGTTACAGCATTGGAATGGATCACCACCACGGAACGAACTTTCAGGATCAGCGACTGCGCTGATAAAGACATGGTCCGCTTTGCAACCGCTATGTTTGCAAGGGACGCTATTATGTGGTGGGACGCAATGACACATGTGTTGACGATGGAGGTAGTGTCACACATGTCATGGAGCGAGTTTAAGGAAGTGTTTTCTCAACAGTACTGTCCAGCCGACGAGAAGCGACGTCTCGAGGCAAAGTTCCTGAATCTGACTCAAGGAACGAAAATGGTTACACAATATGCCGTTGAGTTCACTCGATTGAGTATGTTCGCACCCCATCAAGTAGACACGGAAGAGAGAAAGATAGCCCGGTTTGAGGCCGGACTAGACTATGAAATTCGCCGAACCATGAGTGGGGTTCGGTATACAACGTTTGCTGGTTTGCTTGAGGCTGCTCGGAATGTGGAGCAGATTGTCTTATTATCTGGATACGTAATCGGGTCAGCAGCCGCAACACCGACTCAACCGTCGCCACCAAAAAGGCAGCGGGAGTCTGGATCTTCCCGATTCTCTCCTCAATCCCATCAACAGTCATCATCACCCAAGAAGGGAAGAGCCTTTTCGGCCAGTTCAGAAATGAGAGACTGCAGGCGATGCAGAAAAGCGCACTCTGGGGAGTGCAAGACTCAAGACATGTACTGTTTCTGCTGTGGGCAGAAAGGCCATCACTGGGAGCATTGTCCACGAAAAGATGATGCGTGCTACAACTGCCACAGACTTGGCCATTTTTCAAGGGACTGCCCGAAACCCCCACGAGATCAGAATGCTCAACAATCAACAGCAAGATCTTCTGTAGCTTCCACGGCTCGCAGGGATCAATCTCAAAGGGCTCCAACAAGGGCATTCCAAATCACAGCTGAAGAAGCAAAGGATGACCCGGAGGTGGTCACTGGTACGTTCTATGTTAACTCAATTCCTGCACGTATCTTGTTTGATTCCGGAGCAAATCGTTCGTTTGTCAGCACTACATTTGCTCGTCAATTTAACATGCCAACTTCCAAACTGCAATTTGTACTTGACATAGAGACTGCTAGCAATATGTTAGTAAAAGCAGACAAAGTGTATAGGAATTGTACATTATTGGTAGAAGACGTAGTATTCAATATAGATCTGATCCCTATGGAGTTCGGGGAATTCGATATCATAGTAGGCATGGACTGGTTAGTTCATAACGAGGCCCAAATCGTTTGCAAGAAAAGAATGATCAAGATTACCACTCCCGAGGGCCGAGACATATGCATTTATGGTGATAGACACAAAGGCGACTTATGCCTTATTTCAATTGCAAAAGCCCGAAAGCACGTTGCCAAGGGTTGTTCTGCATACTTAGCCTACGCTGTCAATGCAAAGGCTGAAGTTCAATCTCGTTCTACCGTTCCAGTCGTTTCCGAGTTTCCATATGTCTTTCTAGAAGATATCTCTGGATTGCCACCTGATCGCCAAGTGGAATTCCGCATTGACCTCATTCCTGGAGCTGCTCCAATATCAAAGGCTCCGTACCGTTTAGCTCCTACAGAAATGCAGGAAATGATGAAGCAGTTACAGGAGCTACTTGACAAAGGCTTTATCCGCCCAAGTTCATCTCCTTGGGGCGCTCCTGTTCTGTTCGTCAAGAAGAAGGATGGCACATTACGTATGTGCATCGACTACCGGGAACTCAACAAAGTCACAATCAAAAACAAATATCCATTGCCCCGGATTGATGATCTCTTCGACCAGTTACAAGGCGCAAGCTACTTCTCGAAGATTGATCTTCGTTCAGGTTATCACCAACTCAAAGTACACCCTGATGACATTCCAAAGACGGCTTTCAGAACTCGTTACGGACACTACGAGTTTCTGGTAATGCCGTTTGGTCTCACAAATGCGCCGGCTGCTTTCATTGATCTCATGAATCGAGTCTGCCGGCCAATGCTCGACAAATCGGTCATCGTGTTCATCGATGACATTCTCATCTATTCAAAGACCGAAGAGGATCATGCAGCACATCTGAGAGAATTGCTAGAGTTGCTACGCAAAGAGCGACTTTATGCCAAATTCTCTAAGTGTGAATTCTGGTTGAGGCAGGTACGTCTCAACATTCCAAACAATTTCATGATCCTTATACTTAATCATAAACTCGTTGTTAGCTTGTACTTACTCAAAATTTAATTCAGATCCAATTCTTGGGGCACGTGATATCTGGTGCTGGGATTGCTGTTGATCCTGCAAAGATCGAAGCTATCCAAAACTGGGAATCACCCCGCAACGCCTCAGAAATTCGCAGTTTTCTGGGATTGGCTGGTTACTACCGCCGATTCATCAAAGATTTCTCAAAGATCGCCGTTCCGCTAACAAAGCATACTCGCAAGAATGCTACTTTCTTTTGGAAAGAAGAACAGCAAGTAGCCTTTGACGAATTGAAGAAATTGCTAAGTGAAGCACCGGTGTTAGCCCTGCCTGAAGGGAACGAAGACTTTGTTGTCTATACAGATGCATCAGGCACGGGTTTGGGTGCTGTTCTGATGCAAAGAGGAAATGTCATAGCATATGCTTCTAGACAGCTCAAACCACATGAGAAAGATTACTCTACCCACGATCTAGAGCTAACTGCTGTGACATTCGCTCTCAAACTTTGGAGACACTATTTGTACGGAACCAAGTGTCAGCTCTATACCGATCATAAAAGTTTAAAGTATATATTCAGTCAGAAGGACTTGAATATGATGCAAAGAAGGTCAATGGAGCTGATTAAAGACTATAACTGTGAGATTCTCTATCACCCGGGGAAGGCCAACGTAGTGGCCGATGCTCTAAGTCGAAAAGCATACTGCAAGGCATATTGCTATGCCTTGACTTCTACAATTTTGACCTCAACTATTATAGATGATGTTAGGGCTGCTCAGTTACAGGCCCTAAAAGAAGATAATGTTAAAGACGAAGATATCAGAATTCAGTTGCCATTAATGCAAGATGATGGAACTGGATTAAAAGGAGTTTACGGCAGAGTTTGGGTTCCTAAGTTCGGGAACATGCGAGAAGTGATTCTTGCAGAAGCTCATCAATCTAAGTTCTCGATTCATCCTGGCAGCACAAAAATGTACAACGACTTGAAAGCCGATTTCTGGTGGCCAGGGTTGAAAAGAGATGTCGGTCAACACGTAGAAAGGTGCAGAACATGCAGACTAGTCAAAGCAGAGCACCAGCAACCCTATGGTAGTATGCAACCTCTTCCTATCCCAGAATGGAAGTGGGATCATATTACTATGGATTTCGTAACCAAGTTACCAAAGACACGACGTCAACATGATGCCATTTGGGTCATCGTTGACCGATTAACAAAATCTGCACACCTCATACCAATCCGAGAAACCTACTCACTGGACCGACTTGCCCAGATCTACGTAAACGAAATCGTTATTAGGCATGGTGTGCCTAAGTCTATTGTCTCCGACCGAGATAGTAGATTCACTTCTAATTTCTGGACTGCTCTGCAAAACGGTCTTGGTACTCGTATCGCAATGAGTACTGCCTATAGACCTCAATCGGACGGGCAAAGTGAAAGAACAATCTTAACTCTAGAAGACATGCTCAGAGCGTGTGTCATGGATTTGGGTGGTAACTGGGATGATCACCTTCCACTGGTTGAATTCTCCTACAACTATAGTTACCATTCCACTATCAAGATGGCACCGTTCGAGTTCCTGTATGGCAGAAAGTGTAGGACTCCAACTTGTTGGAGGGAAACAGGAGAAACTCCAATAGCTGGTCCTGCTTTGCTACAAGAAACAAATGAAAAGATCCAACTCATTCGGCAATGCATGAAAACGGCACAAGATCGACAAAAGAACTATCATGATCGCCGACACAAAGCGATAGAATTTCAAAAAGATGATTGGGTCTACTTGAAGGTTTCCCCGATGAAGGGAGTTACAAGATTCGTAAAGCGAGGAAAGCTATCGCCTCGATTCATAGGACCCTTCAAAATACTAGAAAGAGTTGGGAATCAGTCCTATCATTTGGACTTGCAGGAAGAATTATCAGGTGTTCACCCGGTATTTCACGTTGGGTACTTAAGGAAGAGTCTGGTGCCCGAAAGGGAACCATGGACTGATCATTCGGACATTAAGATTGACGAACGGCTAAGGTTCGTTGATGAACCGGAGTGCATATTGAAGACAAAAGTCAAAAAGCTACGGAACAAAGAGATCAGGATGGTGCTGGTCAAGTGGAAGCATCATCGGGGAGCTAATCACACTTGGGAATCGGAAGAAGACATGAAGACTAAGTACCCAAGTTTGTTTAGCGCAGCATGACTTCGCGGACGAAGTATAGGCGTGGTGGAGCCCATGCTGTAACATCCCAAATTTTAATTATATGTAATTTACGGTTTTAAGACTCAATTATTGTACTTATGGAAAATTAAATCAATTTAAGTTATTTTGATCGTTATATCAGTTAAATGAGAAAATACGAAGTTGAGGGGTATATTGTGCAAATAAGTCAAAAAGGAAAATAAAAGATGGAAACTCTTTCATTTCCCACAAACTCATTCTCTCTCTAACTCACTCTCTCGATCTCTCACTCTCTCTCTAAGAAAAACCCACCAAATTTCATTATCAAAAATCCGAAGATTGTTGGATTCAAGAGCTAAAATTTGGGATTCAAGTGATTTGGAAGGAACTATAACTACAACAACAAACGATTTGAGGTATGATTCACCCAAACTTGCAAAATTTGAGGTTTTTGGTTTGTTTTTTGTGAAATCCGAATCATAGGATTTTGATTCAAGATGTTAATGCATGTTATATATTATGATGGATTTGTTGAAATCGAGCATATATGTTATAGTGTACAAAATTTCAGAATCAGATTCAAAGTCTAAGTAAGATTTCTGAAATTACTGTGTGTTTTAGTGTGTGTGTTCATCGAGACATGCTGAAAATTGGACATAAATGGGTTATTTCGGTACATAAGTGTGATGTTTTAAGTTAAAAGATAGAATATAAGCTTATAGCTGCAATATTAGACTCAAAACACGCAAAATGGGCAAAAATGCAAAATCTGGAAAATCTGGAAAATGTACTAAGTATGAACTCGGACTGATGAACTCGGTTCGGACCATCCGAATTCGGGTCTATCCCAATTCGGATCTATCCGAGTTCGGACCAACAATGAATTCGGATCCATGACCATTTCGGATCCTTCCCCAATTCGGATCCCCAACCTAATTCGGACAAATACCCATTTCGGACCCCCATTTCGGATCACCCCAAATTCGGATCAAGCCTATTTCGGACCAAAGACCCAATTTCGGACCATCTACAATTCGGATAATCCGAATTCGGATGTGGTCCGAAATCAGACCCATTTACACTTAATTTTCAGAATACAATATTTAGCAATTACTGACACAAATTCACTATTACACTTACATTACAGATCATTGTGGTGTTATCAAAACACACATTGATTCAGGATCAAGTCACAAAACCAATCACTGTGAGTTGCAGATTATCATTCGAACAATTATTGTTTTTACATTCAAGTTTATACATTCAATGGCATGTTCACATTGTTCATATACTTCATTTGGCACTCATGAAATGATTTTTTGTTATGATGCACACTCGTACTTGACATGTAACACACATGTAGCTTGCGTTCATTTGAAAGTGCATCTATTTACATCATGCTTGCACCGCATGATCATTACTTCATAATCTGATGCGACCTAGACTGGGGCTGACAGCAGGCCACTGTCGGGGACTGATCATCCCACTCGTATCCCATCAGGTTCGGCACATCCCCGATCAGCATTTGAACTGCCAACCCCATGCTAGCAATGCATGGTTTACACACACATTGAGGCTTACACTGCCTGTACACATACATGGGGCTTACACTGCCCATGGTTAAGCATTGTTTGTAAAGAAATATTTGTTGTATGCATAATCTGTTATCTCACTAAGCATTTAGCTTACTGTTGACTCACATTGTTTACAGGCAAAGGCAAGAGTGTAGCTGGACCTTCCACTTAAGCATATCAAATCAATATCCCGGAGACTATAGAAGCTATTGGTACTTGAATGTAATAGCTTTGGGCTGGGATTCATTACTTCTAAAACAATTATGTTGATGTAATAGTTAGACTTTTATCACTGTAGACATGTATTCTATTGCTTTAGTGTGGATGTGCTTAATTCTAATTTAAGTATTCAATTTCAATTATCATGATTACTCATTGGGTTGTTAGTCGATCCTGGAGATTACAATTATATCATTAATTCATGAGGACGTCTCAATAGAAGATCTTGAAAAACATATCAATGACTATAAAGATAATGAGATTCAAATGGGACATGATAGAACATATCATGAGTGGGAGAAAAAGGAGCTAAATAAGAAAATAGAATCCCTAAATAAAAAGGTAGAAGAGACTGAACAAAAGGTGTTTGAGGCTAATAAGAAACTAGAATCTGTCAATATAGATCTAGGTAATTTCAAATTGGCTAATCAAAAGTTGGAACACCTAATGGAAGTCCAATTTAAAGATAGGGTAAAATCTCAGGTTCATCCCAAAGAAGGCATAGGATACAAGGCTACTCCACCTCCATACAACAACAAATACATCCATCCAATGAGTGAAGTTGCTGACAGGCTTGTCAATGAACCATTAGATGAGTCTATGACTACTATAGATCCTATCCTTGATAATAGTCCTGAATCTAAAGAAGATCAGATTCAAAATAGAGACTGTGAGTGTACAGCAGTTGAGCAAGAACACAAAACAATGAGTGCACCTATAGAAATCCAAGCCCCCAGTAAGAAAGGAAAAGAGAAGATGAGTGTATGCAATGCTGCTCCACAAGTTTATGTACATTCTAACTGTAACACTGCATCTTCTTCAAAGAATAATAAAAGGGGTACAAATGTTCCAGTCTGCACATGCCAAAAGCATGGTGTTCAAAAGTTTCCCAAACAACAGCAGGTAAGGGGAAATCAGAGGAACAAGAACCAAAAATTGTCAAATAAAACTGGTTCTCCAAATCAAACAGTCAAAAGGTGTTTTCACTGTGGAAGGAAGAATCACTTGGCCAAGGATTGTTTTTATAAACCAGCTGTTGCAAAACAGACTGTGATTCATAAAAAGTCAAGTCCTACTCATGTAAAAAATTCAAAGGTCAAACCTTCTACTACATCAGTTCCAAAGAAAACAGTTGATCACATGCTTTCAAAAGTTAATAAAAAACAGTCCACACACCAAAAACAAGTTTTGGCAAAACCTAAATTAAGTTTTAAACAAATATGGTGTGTCAAGGACAAATCTTCAGATCAAACTGCTGATGCAAAAGATCAGACTGCTAAGTCAAACTCTGAAGCTGTTAGTGCAAATTCTGAAGCTGTTAGCACTACAAACACAGGTCAAACTGCTAAGCATCAATCTGGAACTGTTAATGAATCATCTGAGACTGTTAAAAGAAAAAGATGATCAAAATACCTGGATACCTCATATAATCACTAAATACTCTCCAAAACTCCATCAGTGGATCTCACTAAATATAAAAAGTCAAAAACAGTATTTAGTTATGTCAATGCACAAGGCCAACCCAAAACCAATTTGGTTTGGGTTTACTCCACTACTGACTAAGCTTTTATTTGTGCAGGGCAACCACAGGTCACCTCATAAAACAAGATGGCATTTGGACAGTGGATGCTCTAGGCACATGACAGGCAATTCTGAGTGCTTGTCAAATTCCAAAGGCTTTGATGGAGGATTTGTTGCATTAGGAGGCAACTCCAAAGGAGGTAAAGTTACAAGTAAAGGTACGGTTAATGCAGGCAACATGGTTTTCAATGATGTTTTGTATGTTGAACAGCTTAAGTATAATTTATTGAGTGTCTCTCAAATATGTGACAAACAAAATATTGTTCTGTTTACAGATTCTGAGTGCATTGTCCTTTCAAAGGATTTTAATATTCCTGAAAATCTTATTTTACTAAGAACACCAAGAAAGGACAATGTATACTGTTTAGACACAGAACTTTTATTCAAATCAAGTACTTTAAGCTGTTTGATATCCAAAGCATCATCCAATGAGTCTGCTCTTTGGCATAGAAGGATGTGTCACATGAACTTCAAGTCCATGAATGTTCTAGTCAAAAAGAATCTAGTAAGAGGTTTACCACAAAAGGAGTTCATATGTGATGATCATTGTGTAGCATGTCTTAAAGGCAAGCAACACAAAACTTCTCATAAGGCCAAAGAAGTAAATTCAATCTCATCTGCTCTTCAGCTGATTCATATGGATCTATTTGGTCCAACATCTGTTTTGAGTTTGAATAAAAGGGCCTACTGTTTAGTTATTGTTGATGATTTCACCAGATTTACTTGGGTTTACTTTCTTAGGTCTAAAGATGAAACTGCTGAGCTAGTTAAATCATTTATTCTTAAGATAGAAAACCAATCCAACTCAAAAGTTAAGGTGATAAGGTCAGACAATGGGACTGAATTTAAAAATCATATGCTACACAGTTTTTGTGAGTCCAAAGGTATTGCTAGACAATATAGTGCACCAAGAACACCACAGCAAAATGGTGTTGCTGAAAGAAAGAACAGAACATTAATTGAGGCTGCTAGAACAATGTTAGCTGATTCAAAACTGCCAATGACTTTCTGGGCAGAAGCTGTTAATACAGCCTGTTATGTTTTGAATAGGGTTCATGTTGTTCAAACTAAAGGGAATACTCCATATGAGTTATTCCATAATAGAATTCCCTTAATAGCTTTTTTCAAGTCCTTTGGCTGTCCATGTACCATTCTTCACACTAAGACTCACTTAGGGAAGTTTGAAAGCAATGCTGAAGAAGGATTCTTTGTAGGATACTCAAATCAAAGCAAAGCCTATAGAGTATATAACAGTGTGTCTAAAACCATTAAAGAAAGTGCAAATGTTGAATTTAATGAAAATACTGCAAATGTCAAAGGCACTGGTCCTGATTGGTTGTTTGATTTAGATTCACTAACAAATTCTCTGAGCTTTGTTGAGTATAATGCAGAAGCTGATGCAAACAGGATTGAAGCTGTCAACACAAATTCTCATGCTGTCAATACAAATTCTCAAGTTGTTGGCACAAACTTTCAAGCTGTTACAGATTCAAATACTTGGGATGAATATACACCTATACCACTTCTGTCATTTGACCCTCTAGGGGTTCTGAATGCTCAACATGATACAAATCCAGACACTGAAGTGCCACTCCCAAGTCCTGAGAGAACAGCTCCAACACAAAGGGAAACAGTCCCAGACTCAAGTCAAGCTGTTCCAGAAGCTGAACCATCCACTGGTCCTGATGCACCTATGCAAACAAGTCAAGCTGTTTCAGATAGAAAGAGAGCCTACACTCAGAGTTCACAAGTATCATCCTCTCAGTCAAATAATGGGTGATCCACGTACACCTATGCAAACAAGGAAAATGGTTCACAATGAGACTGCTGCTGCTGAACAAGCAGTTCCTGAATTCAGTCTAGCTGTTTTTGAACATGCTTGTTTCATATCTCAGCTAGAACCTAAAAAGGCATCAGAAGCATTGAAAGATTCATCCTGGATTGAGGCAATGCAGGAAGAGCTGCTACAATTCAAGATTCAAAATGTCTGGACACTGGTTGATCTTCCTAAAGGAAAGAGAGCAATTGGTACAAGATGGGTTTTCAGAAACAAGAAAGATGAGAGAGGGATAGTCATCAAGAATAAAGCAAGACTAGTAGCACAAGGGTACACTCAAGAAGAAGGCATAGATTATGATGATGTATTTGCTCCAGTGGCAAGAATTGAGGCCATCAGACTGTTTTTGGCCTATGCAAGCTTCAAAGGTTTTAAAGTGTATCAAATGGATGTGAAGTCTGCTTTTCTATATGGAACAATTGAAGAGGAGGTCTATGTGTGTCAGCCTCCTGGTTTTGAGGACTACAAGTATCCGGACAGAGTCTACAAGTTAGACAAGGCTCTCTATGGTCTTCATCAAGCCCCCAGAGCATGGTATGACACTCTGTCATCATACCTTCTACAGAATGGGTTCATGAGAGGCACTCTGGACAAAACAGTTTTCACAAAGTCCATCAAAGCTGAGATTCTGCTTGTACAAATCTATGTTGATGACATCATCTTTGGCTCAACAAATGATTGTTTGTGCAAAGAGTTTGAGGCATTAATGCACAAAAAGTTTCAAATGAGTTCAATGGGAGAACTCACTTTCTTTCTAGGATTACAGGTCAAGCAGAAGCCCACTGGTCTCTTCATAAGTCAATCAAAGTATTTTAAAGACATACTGGAAAAGTTTGGGTACCAAGATACTAAAGCTGCAAGTACTCCTATGGATCCTCACAAGCAGCTTCATACAGACAAAGATGGAATAGATGTGGATATTCATTTATACAGATCTCTGATAGGATCACTTATGTATCTAACATCTTCTAGACCTGATATTATGTTTGCTGTCTGTGTCTGTGCATGGTTTCAATGTTCACCAAAGGATTCCCATCTGGTCGCTGTTAAGAGAATCTTTAGATATCTAAAAGGCCAACCACATTTAGGCCTCTGGTATCCTAAACACTCTCCTCTTACATTTAACAGCCTACTCTGACAGTGACTATGGAGGATGTAACATTGACAGAAAATCCACAACTGATGGATGTCAATACTTAAGAGCAAGACTGGTCTCTTGGCAATGCAAAAAGCAAACAACTGTTTCCACCTCATCCACTGAAGCAGAATATGTAGAAGCTGCAAGTTGTTGCTCACAGGTAATGTGGATTCAAAATCATTTGAGAGACTATGGTATGAACTTCTTATCCACTCCTATTTACATTGACAATTCAAGTGCAATCAGCATTGTGCAAAATCCAGTGAAATTTCCAAAAACCAAGCATATAGAAATCAGATTTCACTTTATAAGGGATTGTAATGAGAAGAAATTAATCCAAATTACCAAAATTCATACTGACGATCAGTTAGCTGATCTATTTACAAAACCTTTTGATGTGGGAAGGTTCACTTTCCTGGTATCAAATATTGGTATGGTAAACATGGATTAATTTGTGTCCATTATTATCTACTTCATATGCTTATTCAAGGGGGAGTCACTGTTTCATTAAAAGATGCTTAATTTCCAACTAACAGCTTGAGTATTTTCTCAAGCTGCTAGTTCATTTTCTCGGACTGTTAGTTATTTCACTTGATCTGTCAAAGTGTGCAGGGTAATTAGGTAATTTCTTAAATGTGTGCGTGGGACCTAACCTTTTCAAAACCTTTAAAGGTCCCAGTTTCGTTCAGTTGTAACTACCAGTTACATAATCTCATACCACAGCCTTCTTTTCTCTCTGAACGATTCCCACACTCTTCTTTGAAACCCTAAAATCTCCGTTTAATCTTCCATGGAGTTTGTTAAGGAACACAACCGCCTGCCCTACTCTCTAAAGCACTCTGAACTTCAACCGTTCCATGACATGGTGGACTTTCTTAGACACTCCCATATCCATCATGCGCTTAATATCAATCCCACCATATACATCTCTCATATTGAGCAGTTCTGGAACCGTGCTTCTGTACAACCCATCAATGGAGTTCCTTCTCTAATATCCAAAATTGATGCCACTCCCATCACAGTAACTGAGGAATCCATTCGACATCATCTGCATCTTCAAGATGCCTCAGGTATAACAGACCTATCCCTTAATGCGTTACATACTGGTCTTCATGATATTGGATATAAGGGTCCTGCTGATTCTTTTACTTTCTTTAAAGCACACTTTTCACCTAAATGGAAATATCTTGTGCATATTATTCAGTAGTGTATTAGCCCTAAAAGAACTGGTTGGTCAGAATTTTCCTTAAATATTGCCACTGCCTTAGTGTGCTTTTCAACAGGCCAACAGTTCAATTTTTAGAATATGATTTTTCAGGGGATGTTAAGGCATCATTCCCTAAAGAATGGGAAATTTTTGATGTATCCTAGATTTTTGACAGAGATAATTGCAAAAACTTGCACAACTTTTCATATACATAGGAGGATACATGTTTCCCATAGGCACTCACTATCTTCTATTAAAAGGCTTCTAAAGCCAAGTGCCAATTTTTTGAGTATAGATGTTCCATTGCCTTTTGCAATGATGAACATCATTCCAAGAAACAGAGGAGAGGGTCCTGAGCAGACTCAGCCTAACACTACTGCTTCACCCCCAGGACCCTAACCCACTCCTCATGATACACAAATGCCTTCAGTTCCTATTGTTCAGCCAACATCCCCACTCAAATATCTATATAAAAGGAAAAGAGGACCAGGAGCTCCTTCCTCCTCAGTCCTCATACAAGAGCCAAATAACCCTGTGCAGAAGGACACTTCTGCACAGAATATCCAAAGGGCACCCATTGAGGAAACTCCCATCCTCAATCAGGAGGTGAACATCTCACAAGAGATTGTTCATATGAGTTCTGTGGCTGAGACTACTGCTGCTTCTACACAAGAGGCACAGGACAGTGCCAACATTACTAAGACCACACCCATGGCAACAGAAGGTGTGCAAGCACCATCTGGAAGTCCCCAGTACCAAGAACAGAGGGGCCCAGAGGTTTTCACTTCTGGAATTCATGCCAGTGATAGATCACAAGCACCAACTTCGTTTGCTGATCTTGAGGCTAGTCTGCAACTTATGTTATTAACGGATCCTAAGCTGCAACCTGTTGTAGCAATGTTGGAATACCAAAAGTCCATCATTGTTGCACAGGAAGCACAACTTACTGCACTAAGACAGACAGAAGCTGCTCAGAATCAACGAATGGATTATCTTCATAAAGGGTTCACCCTCGGTGGAAATAAAATCATACAATTAGAGCGCATGATTCGAACCCAATTGGCAACGTTGTAGGTCCTTCTGACCAAACCAATGCTTCCAAAAAGGGGGAGAATCAGGAGATCCAAATCCCTGAATCAGTCCAAGCAGCTCCAAGAGAATCAGTCCAAGTAGCTCCAACAGTTCAAGATTCTAGGCTAGCAGTCCCAACAGCTTCTCAAGCTGTTAGCCTAGAAACTCAAGCTGCCTCTACAAGACCAACTGGAGTTGTAATAAGAGAAACAACTCAGGCTCCTAGCAGTTCAGTCCAAGCAACATCTTCTGCTACAAAAGATAAGGGCAAGGGTATTCTTATTGAGTCTCCAAAGCACAAATTTTCTACCAGAGAACCCCAGATTGCTTTTGATCCTGAGATTGCCAGAAAATTAGCAGAAGAACAAGATCAAGAGTTAGACCAGCAAACCCAGTCCCCAATGGAAGATGATGAAACCTTAGGTGATTACCTGAGAGGGTTTGTGGTCAAGCAAGGGGAAAGGAAGAGGAAGATGCCAACAGGGCATTCTAAGGCTGAGCATAGAAGATTTCTAATTAATTTTGCCTTTGCAGCAGGTATCCCAAAGAAAATGGCTCAGTCCATGAGCACAGAAAGGCTACAAGATATCCATGACAAAGAGATAGACAAACGAAATAAAGCCAAAGTCTCCCAAGAAGTCCAAAGATCCCAAGAACCAGTTCAAGCTGGTACAAGTGATGTTCAAACTGCTGCCAGTGCCCCTGCTCCTTCTGTTCAAGCTGCTGCTTCTATTCCTGAATCAGAGTCAATGTCACAAGCAAAGCTGGATCAGGTTAAAAAGGTGTTGTTTGAGCATCAACTGCAAAAGGTGACGGAGATAGAGAAATTGATAGACCAGCATGACTTTACAAAACCTCTGATTAATTATTGGTATGCTAAGTCAATGGACAACATTGACTTAAGATTTCAGTTTGTAGTAAGAAGGGAATCTGGTCCAGAAGAAGAGTATAACAGCATCATGCATATGGCTCAAAGGATGACCAGAGATGAGCTCACAAGAATGCACAATGTTGGGTTTGTAACACAAGTAAGATCGGCTCTACCACAAGTAAAGCAAGCTATCAATGATCTGAAGAGCATTGCTGATCCTGATTCTATAAGGAAAGATATAGAGAATGCAAATGGAAAGGAAATGAAGATCAAGCAAGTTGATCTGTTTTTCAAATCAAAGACTTACAGAATCAAATTTACAGATGGATCTGGTATGTTCTTCAATTTTGAATTCTATGATCTACCAAAAGCTATGTTACTTCAGATGAGATCTATTAAGTTATCTTGTGATAGAGAAGATATGAAGAAAGAGTTTTTGAAGGCTGTCAATCAGAAACTTGCACAGTTGTAAGTTTTTGAAAGCCTTGGTTTGTAAATAACAGTTTACTTGTTTATTTCCTTATTTGTATAGAACTTAAAGTCTTGTGTAAAGAATTTAAGTTAGGGGGAGATTGTTGGGAAATAGTCTAAGTAGTTCAAGTTGTTAGTTAGACTTCTCAAGCTGTTAGTAGAATTTCTATGTAAGTACAAAGTTCATGCTGTTACTTGAAGAATCTCGAGCTGTTAGTGTAAAAGTTCAAGCTGCCAGAGTAAATCAACTCAAGCTGCTCTGTTCAAGCTGTCAAGTGATTGAAGCTGCTCAACAGTTTTACAAACAGAAAGTGTTGATATTCAGGAAAAGATATCTACACGAAGATTCCAGCATATCTACTTTCAGAGAAGTCATAGTCCTTCAAGGAAACAAATCAAGAAGCAATATAAATACATAGAATAGGTCTTTCTATTATATAGGAGTTTTTCTGCATATTCAAGATTGTAATTGCTTTTTGTTTGAGTTTTCATAAGCCTCTAAGGTTGTAAAACCCTAAGAACAGTTTGTGTTCTTCGTCTAATCAAACAGATTAGAGGTGATTGTAATCATTGAAGTCAGCAATACAAGCAATTTTGATTTATTTATTTATGTCTATCTGTTATGAGTTCTGAAAGCTTTTGTTAAAATAATTAAGTGTTATTCCGCAAACTTCTTAATTAAACTTTGATTCAAAGCAAGATTGTTGATTTATACCCTGATAAATTCAAATCAGTTAGTCTTGGTTAATTAATTTCAGATCCTGACAGGCAGGGACTTCGAGTTTGGCAGTAAAAGCAAAGTAGGTAACAAACTTGAAGGTGGTTGGTATAAATAGGTCAACAGTGACAAGTCATTATCACCTACCTTCGAATTTGAGCCTTTCGAGTTTGTTCTGAGCGATTTTGAATTTGTGTCTTCGAGTTTGCCGTATTCGAGTTTTCTAGTATTTGTCGAGTTTTTGTCCATTTGTGTTCGAGTCTCCTAACAAATCTACGTATAAACAACATTATTGTACAAGATTTAGGAGGTTTTAGACTCAATTTGAGCCAAAATTAACGGATTTTGAGGTTTTAATGGTGTGAAGTTTGTATTTCAAAATAACAAACTTTGAACCGGTGAAACATCAAATTAATTACAAATATCTTTGATTAGAACCTATTAGGACTAATTGATGTAATTTTCTAAGTCTAAAAAGGTTGATATCTTGGATTGTTGTTGTCACAAAAACCGACACTTTCAAATTTGATCATGGTCTCGACTTTGATCGTGGCTTCGAGTTTTTCACCAAACTCGAAGAAGTCATTAAAGTCGAAATGAGGATAGTTTCGAATTTGTATTTCGACTATACCATTATATTCGAATTATTTGCATAAAATTTATATCAAACTTGTAGAAATTCATATGTGTTGGATTTTGTACTTACACAAGTCCAAAATAAAACAAATTTGAATTTAAACAAGTTTATGTTTATTTTAATAATTCTAATATTTTAGTTGTTTATTGTGCAGATATGGCAGATAGAATTTTTGTTCAAAAGTATAATATGGTCATTTCTCCTGACCGACAGTTGCCTGAAGCTCAGGCATTCCGCCAAATGGTGGATTTTTTGGGTGCTTCGAGGGTTTCGTATGCCCTGTCTCATAATGTTCAAATTGTACTGCCATACGTGCGTGAATTTTGGGATCATTTACAAGTCGACTGTACTGTTACTCCAACAGTATTGAGGACGAGTATTGTTGCACACCCTCTCGTGTTTTCAGCTGACGTTTTACGTAGAGTATTGCAGTTAGGCTCTCCAGAGCAAGAAAATGGACCGATTGACTTTCCGTTAGCAATCAGGCAAGCTGCGTTTAT
Organism: Centrapalus pauciflorus; assembly: GCA_020465985.1. Classification (NCBI taxonomy): domain Eukaryota; kingdom Viridiplantae; phylum Streptophyta; class Magnoliopsida; order Asterales; family Asteraceae; genus Centrapalus; species Centrapalus pauciflorus. Next base: position 13,580 of record JAANYP010001916.1, on the reverse strand, counting down.
CAGAATGGGATATAGCCTAGATGTGGCTAAGTCCTCGATTATGAAGAGTGGGCTGATCGGACAGTGGAGATATTTAGCACATGTCTTTATGGTGGTGTGTTTTGCTCCAAAGAAAGCAGGGTTTGATTATATCGTATCAAAAATTTAGTCGGGGATGATCGCGCTGGTCTACAATCAGAGATTCGGCTATTCAGAGATGTTCTTTGCATAGTTCGTTCATCAGATAACAGCTCCGGCACGAGAAAGATTTTTGTTACATCCGAGATTTGTAATGATGTTGATAAGACATTTCCTACCGAACTTGCCGTAGCTTAACGATCTTCAAAGTGTTGCTGTCATTGATAAAAGGATATTTGTAGATTGCCAAGCACACAGAGGTGCATTGGCTAGGCCGGTAGAGGCACCACTTTTCGGTCCATTCATTAATCCGGATTTTCAAGTCCCCGAAGGTGCCAACTGGGCAGGGGAAGTTCAAATTCCACAGCAGCCGCAACAACAACAACAGCAACCACAACAGCCAAGGCCTCAGCAACGAAGGAGGAGGCAACGACCATCAGCTCGTCAAACTCAGGCTTCTAGGCCTTCTGTGAGAAGCGTGCAAGAGCCAGAAGAGGCTGGCCCGTCAAGTGAAACACCCGTCTCTGATCCAAGGGTCGAAACTTTGGAAGAATTATGGGCGCAGGGGCCGCATGCCAATGAGAAAATTACGTCTGAGCTTATTGGAAATATTCTGGAACCTCCAGCAGATGACGATGAAATTTACCGACAGATAGATGAATACATGCCTGAGGAAGCATATCAAGCATTGATAACTTCAGAATCTGAGTCGGAAGAAGCAAAAGAAATAGAGGTTGAGGCACCAACCACAGTGACAGAAGATCCGTCTATTCACATAGGCACATATGGATCGAGGTTAGTGGTGATTGATGAAGAAGCTAGAAGGAGAAGAGCATCGAGAGATTCAGACGCGGATGACTCGGACTTCGAGGCTAAGGATCCTACTCCTTTGGTACCTAAGCATAGGGCTAAAAGGCACCGTTTTATGCAGGGAGCTTCATCAACACAAACATCCATTCCGCCACCACCACCACCTGTTCAAACATCCATTCCTTCACCAATCATTCCAACTCCCATCCAATCAATTCCATCCACTTCATCAATATTCACAGATAATCAACGGTTTTCTGAGCTTAGAAGCAAGGTTGACTTCCAACAAGTCTAAATTTTTCAGTTGACCAAAGCTATCGGGGAGATTCAGGCGCATAATACCAATGTTGACAAACAAAATGCTGAATTGAAGAAAACTGTCGGAAACATTGAACGAGAGAATCTCGAGCTGAAAACATTTGTTGCAGATCAGTCAGCAGAAATCAGAACGATGAGATCCCTTATTGAGCAGTTAATGAAAAATCTAAAAGCTAAGGGGTGACAAGCTGTAGGGATCTGGATGAGTTGAGAAGGGAAGATGATGATGATGGCAATGATCCCAATGCACCTGAAGAGAATGAGCCAGTAGATTTTCCTACTGCTCTATATGCTGAAATTCAGGGGGAGCCAAGTCAGGCTGGTGTTGAAGGAGGAGAAGGAGGTGAGGCTGGTTCTTCAAAGACTTATGAAAGCGAAATGATAGACGCCTTGAGAGATATTTAGGAAGAAGTAATGGATTTTGATTTTGAAGAAGAGATAGAGGAGTTGGAGGAAGGAGGATTTGTACTAGAGGATGTAGTTGATTGGAGATCTGACGATGAAGTGATAGAAGACGAGGACGATAACGTCAACGAAGTGATTGTCAATTCACAGCCTATCACGGAGTTATATGTGCGAGATAATCACAATGTGATTGATATAGATGAGATCAAAATAGCCTCGGTCGAAGACTCTGAACTTTAATAAGCAGAAAAAGAGCCATCTAGGGCTGATTTAATGAATTTGTGGTTCAAGAAAGAAGAAAAGAAAGAAAAGCCGAAGATGAAGAAGAAGATGAGAAATCCTAGGGCAGAAAGTCTCTCAGGAGGTATTATCAGCTGGTTCTTTGACAGAGAACTGCAGCTATTCATTCTGAAGAGGAGAGATGGACTTCAGTACCTGAGGCGTACGCTTAAAGTATTTAATATATTGCCGAAGGTAGAAGTGAAGGAATTAGCCTGGAAAGAATTGATCAACATTGGAAACGACCCTTATGCTGAAGTGATCGCGAAGATAATCAGAAAAGAGGGTCGGTCCGGAAAGTTCGAAAGGCTAAAGCCAAGATCAGGCAAGAGAGTAGAAGATGAGACAAGAATAGACCCCCATACAGGAAGGCCATGGGCTAGAATGGTGTATAAGCCCGTCAGGTGTCTGAAGAAGGTGCCAATGAAGTCCATGCCACAAGACGTTCTCAGTAACATGAAGTGGTGGTACATAGATAACGATACTGCTGAAGCAATAATGGATGATACAGAAGACAAAGTAATTTTGCGAGTGTATGATCCGTTGCATCTAATAAACTTATCGAAGGACGACCTGAAGAAGTTGAATGATCAACCTATCTTTTTTCATGAAGGATGGAGGTCTGACGCCTTGCAGTACCAAAAGGTAGTAAAGGTTTGTATAGATGCAGGACTATATGCAGGTAGCAGTCTATATAGTTCTAGTACCTAATCAAAATGTAAATAGTTAGAAACTATCGTCAAGGGGGAGTCTGTTGGTACACCCTGTGTGACGATAGCAGGCTAAGTTGTGTTAACATTTTGTGTAAGTCATTGAAAATTATCTAGTGTTTGATATATGTGATTTTATGTGTTTGATATTTATTGTTTGTATGTTCGAACTTGGTGTAACGTATTACAAGAAGTTCAAACATAAAGTTCAAAGATTAATTCAAACATAAGTTAAAACATATATTCAAATAGAAGTTTGACATGTGAAATTCGAATTTAGGTTAAATTCGAATTTAGCATGAAGGTAAATTCGAATTTGTCACGTGGACAAATTCGAATGGGCCTTGGGCCTGGTTTGAGTTTGTCCCATGACAAACTCGAATGGATCACTATAATTAGAGATTAACTCGAATGATTAGTAGACTTTTGCAAAATTCCGGAGAGTAATTAAGCAGAAGGCGATCTCGAGTTTATTAGCAATCAGTGTGTGTTTTCGGAGAGAATCATCGCGTAGGTTCGTTCGTAGTCATTCGTACAACGCCGTGCTAGTCTCCATGTTCCGTGTGTGTGATATTACCATCAAGCCGCTAACGAGGATTCCGCACTCGTTGGTGTGTGTTGCGTCTAGATAGATCCTTGGTGTGAAGACCTAACAAATATCTTCTTCTCCAGCTGGAGGTTCCAAAATATTTCCAACGAGCTCAGACGTAATCTCTTCATTTGCATGCGGCCCCTGTGCCCAAATCTCTTCCAATGTCTCCACCCGTGGATCAGTTACGGGGGCTACAATTGAAGGACCAGCTTCTGCTGGCTCTTGCACTCTGCTAGTTGAAGGCCTAGTAGCCTGAGTTTGTGTAACTGAAGGTCTCTGCCTCCTTCTTTGTTGTTGCTGAGGCCTCTGCTTTTGCTGTTGCTATTGCGGCTGCTGTTGAACTTGTACGTCTCCTGCCCAGTTTGCACCTTCTGGAACTTGATAATCAGGATTCACCACAGCACAAAAAAGTGATGCTTCTACTGGTCTCGCCAATGCACCCCTGTGGGCTTGACAATCAGCAAAAATCCTCTTGTCGATCACTGTAACACTTTGAATCTCTGGCAATTGCGGCAGATTTGGCTAGAAATGTCGGATCAGCATCATCACGAACCTAGGGTACATCAAAAATGTTTCTCTTGCTGGAGCTGTTATCTGGTGAACAAACTCCGCAAAGAACATTTCAGAGTAACTTAACCTCTGGTTGTAGACCAACGCGATCATTGCCGATTGAATCTTCGACACAATGTAATAAAAACCTGCCTTCTTCGGAGCGAAGCACACCATGAAAACATGTGCTAAATATCTCCATTGCCAAATCAACCCGCTTTTCATGTACGACGCCTTCGCCACATCAAGGCTATACCCCATTTGTAAGAACGCAGCTTGCCTAACTTCCAACGGAAAGTCTATTGGCCCAGATTCTTGCTCTGCAAATCCCAACTGCAAGACTCTGCGCAAAACATCGGCTGAGAACACGAGAGGCTGTCCAACGATCCTTGTTCGCAATACTGTTGGAGTTACAGTGCAGTCAGCCTGCAGATGATCCCAAAACTCCCAAACATACGGCAGTACTATCTGGACATTATGCGAAAGGGCATAAGAGACCCTTGAAGCAGCCAAAAAATCCACCATCTGGCGGAATGCCTGAGCTTTAGGCAGCTTACGGTCTGGAGAAACGACCATATTGTGCTTTTGGATAAACACTCTATCTGCCATATCTGTACAAAAAAAATATTCAATACATTAGAATGATCAAAATAAACATAAACTTCTTTAAATTCAAATTTGTATTATTTTGAACTTATGTAAGTTCAAAATCCATCACATATGAATTTCTACAAGTTTGATTTAAAATTTAGTCAAATATTTCGATTTTACTGGTAAATTCGAATAAGATATTCGAAACAACCCTCATTCGAGTTTATTGGCTTGTTCAAGTTTAGTGACAAACTCGAAGCCACGATCTAACTCGAATTGTCGGTATGTTAAAAACAAAACTCCAAGATTTAAACCAATTTAGACATAGAAAACTACATTCATTAGTCCTAGTAGGTTCTAATCAAAGATATTTGTCACTTATTTGAAGTGTCACCAGTTCAAACTTTGTCATTTTGAATTACAAAGTTCACACCATTAAAACCTCAAAATCGGTAGATTTTTGCATAAATTGAGTGTAAATACTTCCTAAATATTGTATCAAGATGTTGATTATACCTAGATTTGGTAGTATTCTCGAACACAAACGGACAAAAACTCGACAAATAGTCAAAAACTCGAAACGACAAAGTCGAGGCAGTAAAGTCGAAATCGCTGTTGATAAACTCGAAGCACTAAATTCGAATGTAGGTGAATAATGAATGTTCACTGTTGACCTATTTATACCAACCACCTTCGAGTTTGCTTCCAAATTTGACTTGTAGGTCCCGAAAGGTTCCCAAAGTATATAGTAATAAACTGTAGAGGGGGGGTGAATACAGTATTTAAAATCTACACACTCTTTTTCTCAATGTTTGTATGTATTATCAACAAATGTTAATTACAAACAAGCTTGACTGCGGAATTGTTCAAGCTGAGATGACAGAATACAACAGTATGGTTTCTAGTCTAAGACACACTCACACTAGATTACAATGAACACACTCACTAAGATGCACTCACTGTATTTTACAAGACTTTAAGGAACAGCTTTGGTAAACAGCTTAGACACACAGAAGCTTGTTTACAGAAGATTTGCATGCATGAATATCACACTTGCACGTTCACTCTTGGTTTAAGCACTTAGCTTTCTTCACATTCTTTCTGACCTTAGAAGCTTCCTTTTATACTCACTTAGAGGATCTAAGAGAAACATCTTCATTGGGCAGAATGAAAAAGGAGAAGTCTTGTTTGAAAAGACAATATAACTTTTCTGCACTTTTCTGAAAAGCAGACTTGCCTTCTCTTGTGCAGAACTTTTGTCTTTTTACTTTCTACTGTTGCATTGCCTTTAACCATTTTAGGAATGTCAACTTTGCGTCTTTCTTCCTTGTAAAGGCCTATTTTGATATAAGAAAAAGGTCTGTCACCCTTTTTCAAATATCCGTTTGTCTTCATGTAACAGAACAGCTTGGGCAGGCTGAGCGGTTCTGCTTTCCACTTTGTCTTCAACTGTGTAAACTGATCTGGTAGTTAAAAACAATACATGATGACTTGGAAACTAATTCCATAAAGTGTTTAGCCTGTTCACAAAGAACAGGTTCTGTTCACAAAGAACAGAACACTTTAAAAATGCCCAAGCTGCTCAACAGTGTAGAGCAGCGTAGACAGTTTATGTCCAGCCTGATCAGCAGACTGATCAGCTTGGACAAACTGTCTTGGTTGCAACACATGCAACGTATAGAACAGCTTTAGACTGATATTGCAAATCATTTTCAGGTTTCAATAAGGCATATAACAGGCCTTAAATACAACCTTCAAATGCATCAACAGGTTTGAATATAAAATCTCCCCCTCAGATGTAGAGCAGGTTTGACTGAGGCCTTTTTGTGCCTAACAATCTCCCCCTATTTGCAATAACCAGTCCAAGCTGGTTTTGTCAAAAATCACTATATATTTTTACAGTACATTTGCTGAAATAAAATTACAACATTACAGTAAAGTAAAAGATCAGTTTATATATACACTGATTCTTGACTATACTTGAACAACATATGTTCTTACAAAAGTACAACTAATGTGCTAATGTATTTTACAACTAATGTAAAAACTAAAAAATTACAACTAATGTAATTGTGTACAACTAATGTACAGAGTGTACAACTTATGTACAAAATTTGGACTGTTTGAGACGGGAGCAGATAATGGCAAGCCTGTCCAACTAATGGACAGCTTCCATTCTTCACCTACCCAGATGGCAGGTGGACTTCATTCGACAGGGGGTGGCATCCCTTCTTTGAATCTTTTTAAAAGTTCTTCCCTTGTTTCTTCATGTTCTTCAAGTTCAGCTGTAAGAAACATAAAGTTAGAACTTTGGAGCTCACCTCTGTCATAAAATCCTTTCAGCTCTTCCCAGACAGCTGCTCTCCATTGGCTGGACTGACTGAAGGAGGTGGCAATTCTGAAGGCTGCAAGCTGCTTAAGACCAACTTTGTGTAGGTCAGAAGCTCTTTGAAAACATTTCTTCTGAGATAAGGGATCCACAAAAAATGCCCCTAACTCAGGCTCTTCAATCACTTTGCCATCTTCAAATTCAACTCCTTCAGGCAGGCTGTGGTCAACTCCTTTAATTTCCACAGCATAATCTCCTTGTTCAATCATCATAAGGAGTTCTTCCAGCTCTGAATCTCTCTTTTTCCTTCTGGCCTTGATTTTAGGGGATGTCACAGAGACACCCTCTTTGACTTCTTTAGGGATCAGGCCCAACTCACTCACTCTCTCCATCAGCTTCTTTATGTATGCCCTGATAGTCTTAGCCGTTTCTGACTTAGACTGGCTCAGGGCAACTGCCAGTTCCACCCATTCCCTGTAACCCATTTGAGCCACATCAGCGTGATCATATGATTCCAATTCAGGGCCTGTTGCACCCATCCTTGTGATCTGAAGTTTCCACTGAGTGCCTTTTCTTGATATGGGAACAGCTTTGACAATTCCTTCCTTGGCCAGCCTTCTAGTAGCAACATCATGAAATTTCTTTTTGGCCAAGTTGTCAAAATGGAATTTGGCTCTGGCAGAAGGTACTGTTGATTTGGTCACTGAGACCTGAGTACCTTTTTCCACTTCCTTCCCTTTTTCTCCTGCTGATTGCTTGGCAGCTTCCATTATTTTCTTTTGCACCTCCAAGGTAGACATTTTTATTTTCTTTGCTTCTTGGAGGGCAAGAGACTTAGCAGCTTTGGCAGATTGTTCTTCTTTTCTTAACTCTTCCAGAGCCTTAAGTTGTTCTTCCCTAAACTCAAAGTATTTGTGCATAGGGAGGCCCATCTCTTTGGCTCTGGCTTTGTGAAACTGAGTTTCTGCCTGTTTCTGCTCAATAGGATCCACCGCTGCCTTTTCTTTTCCTTTAGCTGCTGCTTTAGGGACAGCAGCTTCAGGAATACTTTCTTCTTCTTCTTCTTCTTCTTTTTCCTCTGAAAGAATAAGGTGCCTCCTTTTGCTGCTAGGCCTGTCCTCAGGAATGACTTCCTCCCCCTTAGACTGAGCAGGGTTTGGAGAGCCAGCCTGAGTAGGCATAGCAGCTTGGGAAGCACCTTCAGCTGCACCTGTTTCTGCTGGTTGATCAGTTTGGGTTGCAGACACTGGTATCTCCTTAGGAGAAGGAATCTTCTCCCCCTTAGACTTAGTCTTCGAGGCAGATGATTTCTCCCCCTTTGAAGGAGATGATGCAGCGACTTCAACCCCTGGTCTGCCTGAAGACACAAAGTCAGCAGGCTTGCCAGCAGGTTTGGGAGGTTTAGGACCAACAAGGCTGTTCACTAAGTAAGCCAAGTTGTCCTTCACCTCACCAAGCTGGGAAAGACAGTTTTGAAGAGAAGAGGAATGGGAATCAGCAAAAGTGGTCAGCTTAACAATGTTGTCTCTATCAGAAGCTGTGAACAACAAACTTTGGAGCTGTGCAAGATGAAGTTCAAGAGAATCTTGCACATCAGCAAGGTTTGATGACACAGAATTTGATAGAGAACCTATAAGAGTGTTCAGGCTGGCCAATGTGGAAGGAATGGTAGTATTACAGGAAGTGAGGAGAGAGGACAGCTGTTGAGAAATAGCTGTCATAGAGGACACAGAGTCCTGTTGTGAGGAGAGGATAGAGGAAAGAGAGTTGGATACATTTTGCAGCTGTGCAGTGAGTGCAAGCAGCTGTGGAGAGTGGTCAGCTTGTGGAGTAACTGGGAAGGATTCTTTAAACGTATCAAAGAATCCTTTGAGCTGCTCAGACACAGAGTCTGAGATTATGGATGGTAGGGAGTGCATGGTATGTTCCAAAGAACCAACTTTGTTGGTCAGCAATGAAAGCTGATCCTTCAAAGGCAGGTCTTTGGGAGATGGTGGTGTATGGGTGGACTGTTTGGAGTGAGTAGATGGAGAAGATGATGATGAGGCTGGTGTTTGAGGATGAGAGGGAGAAGGAAGAGAAACTTTGGACAATAGTTCCATAGCCTGGGCAAAAGTAAGGTGGCCCAGGTTAGAGGGATCAAGGGGTCCTTCAGCAGCGGCTGTAGCTGCATCATTAGGAGAAGGAGATGATGTTTGGGGCCTCTCAGATGCTGCTTGTGTTGCAGCACCCTCATGAAGACCAGTGGTGGTTCCCTCTGCAGTGCCTTGGTCTAAAGGCACCTCATCATGGGGAGATGGGATATGCATTTCAACATCAGCAGTGGTGAAACCTGCTGATGGAATTTGCATTGAGGGATCAGCCTCACCAGAGGGATGGTATGATCCCTGAGGTTCATCAGCTTGTGTTGTTGGTCCCTCAGCAGCTGTTTGGTGTTGAACAGCTGAATCATGGGGAACAGAAGTTTGAGGCTGAGCTGCTGATTGGTCTATATCAGCAGCGTGGGCACCTCGTGCAGACTCAGGGTGTAAGGAGATATGAGTGGGGGACAGTGTGGACTCAGTGTGGAGCGGAGAGGGCTCCTGTCTTTCAATATCCTCAGCCTGTTGGGAGGCTGGGATAGTTGATGTGGGTATCTCCATTTGTACAACTGGTTCCTGTTGGGAGGAACCAGAGGGTCTAGGCTGACTCAAGGGTGACTCAGGCTGGAGTGAAGCAGGCTCCAAATGAGCTGAACCTTCTCCCAAAATAGGAGAGGCAGCTTGGGTTGCTTCTTTTACAACTGAACCCTGTTGAGAGGGAACAGAGGAGACTGTTTTCTGGGCTAGTTTCTTTTTGGCTAAGGATTTTCTTTGATAACGAATGGATGAAGTGGGTGATTGTGGAGAGGAGAGGGGATCTGTTTGGACTGGATGGGAGACTGGGTCAGGAACAGTGGGGCTGGACTGTTCCATAGTCTCTTGTGCCACAGAGGCACCAGCCACAAAGGCTTCAGGCTCAACAAATGAGCCAGGGTGAGGAATCTGCTCTTCCTCAGCCACAGAGGCTAAGGGAGCAGACTCAGCTTGAGCTGTTTTGGCCTTCTTTTTAGCAGGCCCAGCTTCAGCTGCCAAGGTCCTTTTTACCAACTTAGACCTGGCTTTGGATTTTCCACCGGGAGCAGCAGTGACTGGATCCACCCTCACAGCAGAGGGTCCTTCCACTAAACCCAACAGCCTCCTCATTGGTGTTGAGAGAGGAGGCTCATTTTCCAGTACAGGAGTATGAAACACCCTATTCCCTATCACAGGGAATGCAGCAGTTTTAAGTAGGGGTTGAGAGTGATATAGATGCTCACCACAGACATGGCAGAAGATGAGACTCAGGAACCTGGGATATCTGACAGCTGCTGGTCTTGTCTCTTGTTGTACCAGGTTTCTCATGTTCAAGAAGATCCATTTGGCCATGTCAAGTGTAGTCCCATCCACCAGCTGAAGGACTATAGGCACTTCATCTCTACTAAGTTGGTCAAAGGAACCAACCTTGCTGCTGAATGACATTGCCACAGAGGCAAATAGGAAATTATATGTAGGTGATAACTCCTTCCTGTACAGAGTAGCTCCAACCTTGGGTTCTGCCACACCACAGAAGCGTAGCAGATTGCCCATTTGCTCATTTTCAGGCTGAGGGAGATCATAGTTCTCAGCCACTGGAAGATGAAGAACTTCCCTCAAAAGATTGACTGTAATCTCAATGGTTTGAGTCCCATTGAGAATAGTACCTCTGATAACCTTAGTGTTTGGAATGTAGGAGCAGGTGTACCAGAACTCGTATACCATTTCCTGGTACAGGACACCAGGAGATGCAGTCAGGGCATAGTTCAACGGATGAACTTGCAGGAATTCCACCATTTGATCGTAACCCTTCCCCACATAGTTTTTGGGGATTGTGAGGTTTGCTATGTAGTTGGTGGGTTTCAGGGTCAGCATCGTGGTGACAGAAGGATGTTTAACAACATCCTCACCAACGAAAACTGGCAGAAAGGGATTGGGTCTGTGAGCCATTTGAGAAATTTGAAGGTTTGAGGAAGTAAAAGACACTTAGTCGATGTTAGGGTTCTTGAGAATTTTTGGGAATGATGAGGAAGACGAAGATGAAACAGTATGGTGGTATTTATAGGATTTTGAATGGTCGTGTGTATGAGAGAGAAAAGATTTGGGCGGTTTGATTTGAAATGTTTGTTAACGGAAAACGGAACGGTTGTCCATGTCAGAAACATTGTCAGACCACTTTACCTTTTTGATCACTAACACACGTAACATACATTATCCGCAGTAATTAAGTTAAATAAAACATAATTTAAGAAACTTAATTATGAAGAAAGGTAATTAAACTGTTGGTCTACGCTGATGGTCAAACCTGTGATGATCAGGGTCAACAAGGTTTTCAGTCTTCAAGCTGTTCTTCCTTCAAACTGTTCCTTCAGCCTGCTTTCCTTTGTGAGAACAGGTTGAGTTCAATAGATGAACAGGTTACAGTGTGAAGAAGTGAACAGGTTGAAGACTGAACCATCAGAGCAGGCTGGACGAATAAACAGGTTAAACTGTTTTTGTTCAGCCTGGTGTATGCTCAAGCTGTTCAAGTTTTTCAGACATTTGACTAAGTACAGAACGTGTATAACCTGTTCTGTCTAAGCTGTTCAGAGAAACTTGAGCAGTGTGAGACATACGAATAATTAGACCGTTGAGAGACACTTAGTCACTCTTGTTTAACATGCCCAGCTTGCTGACAAGGTAATTAAACCTTGTTTCATCTAGAGGTTTGGTGAAAATGTCTGCAAGCTGTTCATTTGTGGAAATAAAACTTACCTCCACATTACCTTTTTGGATGTGATCCCTGATGAAGTGATGTCTGACTTCAATATGCTTTGTTCTTGAGTGAAATACTGGATTGTTGGAGATGGCTATGGCACTTGTGTTATCACACAGAATAGGAGTTTTCCTATACACAAGCCCATAGTCTTCAAGCTGATGCTGCATCCACAGAATCTGCCCACAGCAGCTTCCAGCAGCAATATATTCAGCTTCAGCAGTAGAAGTGGACACTGAGTTCTGCTTCTTGCTACTCCAACTAATCAACTTTCCACCAAGGAGTTGACATCCACCTGTTGTGCTTTTTCTGTCTAACCTGCAGCCTGCAAAATCAGAATCTGAATAACCTGTTACTTCAAGGCTTGAGTCTTTGGGATACCAAAGACCCAAACCTGGAGTACCCTTCAGGTATCTGAAAATTCTTTTAACAGCTGCAAGATGTGATTCCTTTGGATTAGCTTGGAACCTAGCACATAAACAGGTGGCAAACATAATATCAGGTCTGCTAGCAGTCAAGTATAGCAAGCTCCCAATCACGCCTCTGTAAGCTGTTACTGAAACGGCTTTGCCACTGGCATCAGCATCCAATTTTACATTGGTTGCCATTGGGGTTTTAATAGGAGAACTTTGATCAAATTTAAACTTTTTCAAAAGATCTAAAGTGTACTTTCTTTGATTTATAAAAATTCCAGTTGAGGTTTGTTTAACCTGTAATCCTAAAAAGAAAGTTAGTTCTCCCATCATACTCATTTCATACTTGGATTTCATGAGTAATGAAAAATTCTTGCATAGTTGCTCATTAGTAGAACCAAATATTATGTCATCCACATAAATTTGAACAAGCATAATATCAGACTTCACCTTCTTTATGAACAATGTGGTATCCACTTTACCTCTGGAATACCCATTGCTCATAAGGAATTCAGTAAGAGTGTCATACCAGGCTCTAGGGGCTTGTTTGAGACCATAGAGAGCTTTGTCTAACTTATAGACAAAACCTGGTTGTTGTTCATTTTCAAAACCTGGAGGCTGCTTGACATATACTTCTTCTTGCAGCTTCCCATTCAAAAATGCACTCTTCACATCCATTTGAAATACCTTTATGCTCTTATGAGCAGCGTAGGCTAGATACAAACGAATTGTTTCTAGCCTGGCCACAGGAGCAAATGTTTCATCATAGTCAATGCCTTCCTCCTGTCTGTAGCCCTGAGCAACCAGTCTTGCCTTATTTCTAATGACATGACCTTGCTCATCCATTTTGTTCCTGAAAACCCATTTTGTGCCAATTATTGTTTTTCCTTTAGGAGCAGGGACCAGCTTCCATACTTTGTTTCTCTCAAACTGATTGAGTTCTTCTTGCATGGCAGTGATCCAATTGGCATCTTTTAGTGCTTCATCCACCTTCTTTAGCTCCATCAGTGAAACAAAACTAGAGAACATACAAAAGTTCCCTAAGCTGTCCCACCGAGTTTGTATCCCTTTATTGATGTCACCAATTATTTGATCATTGGGGTGACACCTGATCCACTTAGGATCATTTTTCAATGATGACTTACCAGAGTTGTTAACATCTTCAGCAGGTCCTGTTGAACAGCTCTCAAGATTTTCAGACACACTGTTGACTTGAGCCTGTTCACTTGTTGAACATGTCTGACCACTGTTGAACATATCAGCAGAGGAACTGGGGAAATCAACATTGATAGGTTCTGGACATGCAGTTGTAATTAAGTCAGTACATTTATTCACACAGGGTGTATTGACATAATCATCATCATGTCCATCATGATTAGCAGGTTCCACACTGGGTGTAGTGGAAGCTTTTGAGTCCTCTTCATTGATTGAATGCATCAGATCATCAAAGTTGAGGTCTCCTGAAACTGATTCAGGAACAGCTTTGGTGGAGGCATTCTTGGACTCTTCAAAGGTGACCTTGATAGATTCATCTATCACCTTTCTTTTGTTGTTGTATACTCTGTAGGCTTTGGAGATAGAAGAGTAACCAACAAACACTCCTTCATCAGCTTTAGGTT